>QVNW01003190.1:0-35774 GCA_014825475.1 Pseudomyrmex flavicornis
AAAAAAAAAAAAAAAAAAAAAAAAAAAAAGAAAACATCGTGTTCCCTCGTTGAAGGAACGCTCGTACTTCAATCTTCCGTTGCTACGAGCGTTTGCTTGACTTTTATGACGCAACAGTAGAAGCATCCTGCCTCTGTCGTGTGAGAAGAGCAAGTCGCCTCGATAAAACTTCTCTCTCGTGATGGCGCAAACACAATTCCACATATTATTTGAAATCTTCCAAAAGATTTTAACGATAATTAAAATCCACCAATATTCTCACGTCCAATGAAACGTTAAGCAATTAGCGATGCATGGTTGATTATCGAATATTTTCGTATGGAAGATAACAAGTATCTATTATTGCTGTAATTACAGCCGACGAAATTGTATGAAGTAATGTTCCATCATTAATAACCGAGCGGTCATCAGTATCTCGTTCGGTATCGCGCGCGCGGCCGAAGCAAATTACATTCGGCGTCTGTCGATTTACAAGCGCGCAACGTTACATTACGCGGTGGGTGTGTAATAGCGCGTGGGTGGTGATCAGATCGGATTTTGAGAAACCGGTTCCGCTCTTCTACGAAGCGATCGTAAACGACGTCCTTCGACTTGGGAAAAACCCGGGAAGAAGGGAAGCCGCGAGTGCGCGCGCGCTCTTTGACCTCCTTCTTTATAAAAGCAAAATCAAGACACGTGGCGCAATGTTAATTCCCCGCGTTTTCCGCGACGATCGAAATTGCCGCTATTAGAAATGAGCAGCTATCACTTTTGAAGAATACATCCTTCATTAAATCCACATTTGCCTGCCAATCTTCGAACAGAAATTCTCCGTATGTCACACAAAAATCGCAGAAGGGAATACGCGCGCGTATTTTTTTTATTTCGTTTTTAACTTAATATATCCCAGAACCGAGCGTTTTTTTTTTTTTATACAATTGTCCGTGTGTGTGTGTACGTGTGCTATCCCTATTGTTTCATTTCATGAAATATATTTTATACAGAAAAATGGTTTTCTATAAAAGTGACACTCTATGTCGGCTATTCGATTTGAAACGAGTCCATGTTGGAGTTGTGTGTGCGTGTACGTGCGATCGATGAATAAAAAAATAAAAAAGGACAGCAGAAATTTGGCTGAAAATATTATGAGTTCGCGTCGGTTAAAACGAACTTATATACGACGCGAATGCACAAGTGCACATGGTATCCATTTTTTAACGCGAAAAAATGAACACAAACGCGCGTCAAGAACGAGTATATATGAAACGTTCTCGTATCCGGTGTGTCGACATCGAAATTCATTTCCGGATTATCTATCAGTTGTCGAGGTTAAACAGGAGATTAAAGAAGTTACGGTAGATTACGAGATTTTATTTACGGAACGAAAGGTAGAGCTTGAAAATAGAATTCGCCACGGATATGCATATTCTTCGCATTCGGTATAAAAAAAAAAACGTTATCTTAAGTCAGCGCTCGCGAAACAGAATCGAATCAAATAGCGCCTAACCCTTTGGCGCGGTTTGATGAGATTGGATCTTCGCCGCTTCGGAACGAGACTTGTCACTCGGATCCGCGAAAATTCAATTCGCGCACCGGGCGGAAAGGACCTCCTCTTCGTCGCGGCGCTTTTCAACTAATTTCCTGGCACGTAATTCTTTTTCTTTTTTTTTTTTTTTTAAGTAATTTCCTGGTACCGTAAATACGATAAAGAGAGAGAAGATGCGCTTTGACCGTCCGCGACTTCCATCCCGCTCATTTAATGCGATAATCCCGCCGTTAAAAATAATCGCGTGTCGTGTTACGTGCGGAATTATATTTCATTTATCTTCCCGCGCGCGCGCAATTATAAAGAGAGGAAGTGTGTGTGGGTTGTGTACGTATATAAACTTTTTTTTACTCTGGAAAAAATTTTGTTAATGATCTCTTTATGTTAGGTTTTTCACCGCTACTTTGTAACGGGAAGAAGATCTTTAATCTTCGATATTAAGTATCTCGACAACAAAGCCTCTAATGAAAATCTCGTTACGGCAAAGTCTACATAAAATTAATTAAAGAACAAGCTTGTGAAGAATAGTAATTTATTCTCAAGCTTGTTAGCTTTATCTTTTTTTGTTTGATTTGCAACTCGCACACACTCTGGTTTGATTGTTTAAAAAACAATTTGTCACAGATAGAAAAAAAGCTTTTTACGAAGGAAAGAACATTGACAGCTGTGTTTTCTTCTTGGTTCTTAAAAGGTCACTTTCGTCTCGCAATTGTAAACAATTAGTTTCGGCGACGATAAACTCGTTGACTGATTTTCAAGAAGTCGTAATTTCTCGCAGTCGACTTGGCCATCGCTTGCGATCGACCACGCTTATCCTTCGATGACGGTGAAAATTCATTTCTTCAACGGGTTCGCGGCGAACAACTCTCTCTCTCTCTCTCTCCCCTTCTCTCTTTATATTTTCTTTCTTTTAAAATAATTTCCTGCCATCGGCTGCGCGACCTACTTCTCATCTTCTGCCTCTTCTCTCTCTCTCTCTTTCTCGATCACTTTTCCTTCTTTCGAACCACTTCTCCTGTCAGAATAAGAGCGTTACATTGCTTCGGTAAAGAGGAGAAAAAAGGAACGAAGAAGAATAAAGGCGGGGATCTCGCAACACGAATAGATCGCAGTGCCTTTTCGACATCTTGCAATCTCCGGGAAATTCATGTATTCGCTATGAGAAAACATTTTTGCCTCCGCCCTCTTCCCCGTTTCGGATTGCATACGCTTGCATAATGTATAGTGTGCAGCGCGGCGCCTGAAATTTATACCGTATGCGAGAAAGATCCTTCTTGTGTGGCAGTTTTTGGGGGAGAAACCGCCTATCATAAACAACGGCACCGCCGCTCACCTATATTCCGAATAGCTAAAATTGGATAACGATATTCCCGAAATATTTTTCCCGTTTCTCGCGCTATCTCGTATAATCAAAAAGTATATATCGCGTGCGAAAAACGCCCGTTTTCCGACGCGAAATCTTTTATCGCGCTTAAAATCTTTCGTAAAATCAATCCCCGCTAAGGGCGATCCAAATTGCCTTCGTCGTCGCATTTCGCGGCGAGATCGCTGTAATAAATGGCTTCTTCGGGGCAAATTTATGAAATTGGATCGTCGCGTTCCGTTTTCTTCTCCCGACTCTTTTCCCGCCGCCGTTCTAGACCGCGGATAAATCCATCCTTTCGATAAAGTGGGAAAGGACTTGTTATGGGTGCGCTTTGACTAGGTTTCCCGGCACGACAGGCAACTTTCTCCAATGGGAAACCTTGCGTCATAAAATAAAATTGATTGAGTTTTATCCCGTTCCATTCCGCGAAAATGGCACGTTACTCGGATATCCTGTAATGAAGAGGATCTAGAGTAAGCTTCATCCGTTCCTCCTTACAAATACGTTTTATTAAAAAATATTAGAAAATACTCGGAACGACTGCAATTTGAATATGCTATATAATATATAGCATCAGAATTTGCATAATGAAAGTTACTCGATGATTCAAATTCAAGGATTACGAATATTGAGTTGCTTTTTATAAGCTATTATTATAAACTTCATTACGTTATCATTTTATTACGTAATTATTTTAACTTTAAGTTAATTACATATCTCTCATTTTTTCATAAATTATTTTTCTTAATAACTCGCCTCACAACGCCTTTCTCTCTCGACTTTCTAATATCAAAATTTCTCGCAAAATTTATTTTTCGCAACGTTATTTTTCTTTCGCGTGAAGTATAATCCATCAGTTCTCGCTGGTATTAAAAATATTTATTTTTATTCAGGAGTAGAATAAAAATGTGAAAAATTTCTCGATAACAGGAGAAGATGCGGCGCACGTTGTAGAATAACGGAAATTTTATGTAAATCGTGTATATTGCGGAATGATCTTGTGTATGACTACGAATAAAGAATGTCGGCGACCTTGACCCAGACTCGTAGACGAAATGATAGAGTTATACGCGCGGCTCCGAAGAAAAGATTCAAGGCAAAAGCGCGGCTGGAGATCTAAACGACCTCGCGAATCCGTTTCGTCTAATTTCGAGGCTTTAAGATGGTGATTAACCTTGGCTTTGAATGCACTCTTCTTTTATCGATCGACTCATTCAAAGAAACGACACAGCCAAGCTTCTCATTATGTTCCTCGCGAATCTCTTTGCACACTTTTATTGAGCGTTTTATCATCGCATAGCAATTTTCTTTTTTCTTTTTTTTTAAATAAACTAGACGCGACAGAGAATTTCGATACATTCGAAGTATCGATTTTCCATAAATTTTCTGTAAGAGAGAAAGACATTGACATTTTTCTAAGTACACAGTAAACACATGTTTGGCAACTTGGCCTAAATGGATTTAACTCAACTTAAAACCTCAAGTCTTATTCGAATCCTCGCAAATTTTTTTACGTGTTCAAAAGCCCTAACTTGACCCGCATTTTTCTCATTTCTTTTTTCGCTTCAAACACAATTTTCCGTTTTTCAAATAAAAGTATTGTTTTTTACTATAGGATACGGTCACATCGCGCCGAAAACAAAAAATGGAAAAGTGGTGACCATTTTTTACGCCATCCTCGGCATTCCACTTATGTTGCTTTGCCTGTCAAATATCGGAGATGTGATGGCGTCGAGTTTTAGGTAACACGATATTTAATCAAATATAATACGGGTCATGTATTCTGGAAAATGAAATTGTTTCATCTTTTTTTTTTTTTTTTCGTACAAAAGTGTGTTTTGTCTCGTGGAGGAAGCGTTCGTAATTTTTCATTATCGCTAAAAATTCATATATTGTTTCTATTGTCGATGTTTTTTTTTTAGATTTCTATACTGGAAAGTATGTTGCTACATGTGCACGAAACCTCCGAAAAAGCGACGATCACGCAGAGATACGTTCGTCAGATCGTACTCCGTTCGCCAGTCAGGGTAATTTTATATAAAAAACAAAGAATTAGAAAATTGCACACGATTGTGGTGACACAGACATGTTTTTTGCATCTTATTATTACAAGGCGATACGGATCGAGCAAAGGCCCGTTTCGTCGATCTATGCGAGTGAGTCAACGATCAGCTGACTCGGCCTTGGGGCTTTCCGAGAGTATGACGAGGTCTTCGTACTCCGATACTGATTGCAGGTGAGATTGTTAGATATTCAAGTTTGGTTTTTTCTTAAAGATCGAAATAAAACTTTAACCTTGAGAAATAATAATATTTGACACGCGTGAGAGAGAAAATAAATACATATGTAACATATGTGCTAATGAAGAGGTAGAAAAAAATGTAAGCAACGAAACGTAGGTATTTGTCACGACGTTTCGAAAGCGAGTCGAAGACAAGCGGTTACGCGTCTTCTATGAATCAACCAACGGAGACCGCCAAAGCCGCCACCATGCCACGTTATTCGGATCTTCCTCTAGCTACTCCGAGAAACGTAAAAGGTAGTTATATCAATTAAAAACATCGCATTTATTATTTGTATGTTTTTGCTGCCAATTTATTATAAATCGACTTCAAGACTTACGTCATAAAATTACTACCAGATAAAATAATTTGTTTTTGCACGCACACGAACATTTATACTCCGAGTATTCAATAAAATATTTTAGTTAATAAGTTATTTTATTTCTAAATGATCAAAAGAATGATATGAATTTTTATTAATTAAAAACGTGAAATTTCATTAATTTTCTCTTGTTTATCTTGCGTGTTGGTACATTATTTGCGTAATAAGAGAGCGAGCAAACAACATGTTGTCGATATTAAATACATAAAATCGCACGCGCGCGATATAAAAGCGTCGTGATTGTCATTTCTTGTGAAATATATATATATATATATATATATATATATCTGCTTGATATTAATTAATTAATTCAAGCACGCAGATGGGTCGCAACGTACTTATACTCGTTATCGATTAATTAAACTATCGGCCGGTTTGCGTTACTTTCATTATCGCGTACAGCCAATCCCAGGATGACAACGCAGTCGTTGGACAGAAAATTGCTGATGAGTCCGAGCGATGTCGATCGTTCGCCGGTTTTGTGCAATAAATACGCGCTGGACGATTTGGAGGACGAGATGTTGAAGTGGCAGCCGCCACCGCAAAACAGAGGCAAGTACCAACGTTCGCTGCGCGAACGTTTAAATATGTTTTAATTGTAGTACAAATACTATTTATATTATTAAAATACTATTTATATTATTAAGGAATTCAAACGTGATGTTGTTCAAGACGATCAAAGAGATCGCCGTATACGAATAAATGATAATAAAACCGATACTATTGCAGTCGAAAACTCGGAAAAATCACCGAGCAATGAAATGACCGAAGAGCCGGATAGCGCCGAAAAGCAAACAACCTTCAATCCTAGATCCTTGCCGAGAAGATGCTTCTCGGTGGAAGGGACCACGACGAATCACAGAACGGGTATGGCATCCGGGCTTCGACCCACTTCCGTGTATTTGGAAATGGAGCATATGAGACGATCGCAATCCACCAAGAGTAGTAGACGCACCAGGAGCAATTATCCCGTCGGTGAGCGAGCTGGTGATGAATGAAAATATTTCGCGAAATAAATCATAAATATCTGAATCACTAATCAGTGTAATGATATTGCAACGATTCCGCGCGACTACTGAGAAATTTCGAGACGAAAAAGAAATAAAATTAATTTGCATTTAAATAAATAAATGTACCATCGAGATTTAAAGATAATTTTCAGAAGATTGACATTAAATGCAAGAATTTTATATGCATCTTGAAAAAACTTGCACGTTGTTTAGCGCACGTACTTATGCAACGTATAGGCGGAAAAAGTTTTAATACACTTCGTTAACCGTATCGAAAAGAAGTTTACATTGTTTCAAGTTTTTAATTGCATTTTTCTAATTAAACGACGTACGACTCCAATAACAAACCAATCGATACTCGTGTATTTCCTGATCGTTACATATTCGTCCCCAGCGCGCTCATACAAACGGGGACCGCCACCGTCGCCGAGGATTATGTCTCCGATGGGATTTGCAGTGCATCGACAGGTTTACGCCGACGAAATTGATTTTGACTACGACCACCACTCCAGCACGGATGACCAGGAAAGACAGCCGATCAAACCCGTGCCCATCTGGCTGTGCGTCTTCCTGGTCGTTAGTTACATTTTGGGCGGTGCTTTTCTCTTCAGCAAATGGGAAAAATGGCACTTTCTCGACTCGGCTTACTTTTGCTTCATCACGTTGACCACCATCGGTTTGTTTCTCTTTATTGCCATTCTTTTCTTCTCTCTCTTTTATTTGTAAAAGATATTGTCTTCAATAATATTTAATTTTGTGAAATTAACAACAACTCATAAACTTTTTAAAGTTTGCAGGTTTTTTATTTCTCGAACGTTTGAAGTACGCGGGACTCACGCATGATATCCCGTTTCTCTTCTCTTTTAAGGTTTCGGCGACTTTGTGCCGGCGCGCAAGCTGGGCGCGCAGAAGGGCATCGCCCTTTGTTCCCTCTACTTGCTATTTGGAATTGCTTTGCTGGCAATGAGCTTTAATCTGGTGCAAGAAGAGGTCATCAACAACGTGAAGAGCGTCGCAAAGAGGCTGGGTATCATCAAAGAAACCGACGACGAGGAAGAGGCCGAGGACTATGACGAATACGACCCCGAGTACGAGGAGGAAGTCTATGAAAACGAACCCAAGCTATGATCTCGCGGTTTTCAGCTTACCATTCGAGACGAGATCGAGGACGCGCGTCATCTATCGGGTCGTCGGCACGAAAGATTCGCCGGATTTCTCGGTTCACGTTTTTCTCTTTCCCCAGTCGAGAATGTATAAGTCAGTTTTGCGATACACGAAGTATATACAGACCTGATCTCGCGCGAAAATCTCTCGAATATACTTGGAGAGAATAAATAATCTGATATATATTTTTCTACGCGAGCGAGCTTCTCGCAGGAATAAATCGGCACACAAGACACGCGAAATCAAATCGATGTAAGTCTGAATTTACATTCTGTCACTCGTGGCGTCACTCAGTGAGTCACTTATTGATATGATATGAAATACGCCCAAGGAATTGACATTTTAAATACGAGAAAATTGCAATACGTGAGAAACGGACTTTTAGATTTGAAAACTTCTTTAAAAAAAAAAAAAAAATGGCAAGTTTCAATATCTGCGCACGTTGAAACGCTCTATTCTTAAATTGTATTACGGAATAACGTCGGCAAGAAAAACCATCACATATTGCGAGTCAGAAAATACCGCTGTGTAATGCCGCTGTATATATATATATATATATATATTTACGTACGTAAATTCTGAGAATTAGTTTCTATAAAATAAATGAAAGAACAATTGCAGAATGCAATTAAATTTACATATATATTGCATAGCGGTTGCTTTAATAATTAGTCGACATTTGCATTTCGAGTGGTTTCTTTTCAGGAGTTTATCAAATAATTGTGTTTGCATACAATTTTACATGTATTACACGTAAAGAGAAAAAAAGAGAGTACGTTAGATATGTAAGTATGTTAGATATACTTTAATAAAAATATAAAATGTGTAAGCACATGTTATGTGTGATTGTAATAATAACATTCGTGTTTTCTCTGTTATATTTCGCGCGTTTGCAAAAATATAACGCACAAAATTTTATACGCGCACCCTTCAATTCTTCTCGACAAACGAACACGACGCAAAAACCAAAAAATTTTGCTGAGCGCGCGATATTCGTCTCTTTTTTTCGAAGAAACTACGTGAAATCGTTAAAATTGCAAAACGCGCTTTTAAGAGATATTCCCCTCCCGGATTTTTTCCCAGCAGTTTCTTAAATTTTCTTCGAACACATCTATATACACACACGACGACGAGTGAATGCGATTATCTCGCAGCGAGCGAGTGCGCGACATTTTCGCGCGGCTTACTACTTTCCGCTCGCGGAAGATTGTTCTTACAATATTTTCCCGGACGCACTTGCCGCATGCGAAATTCACGCTTGCTATGCAAATCCCTTTCATCCCCTTTGCGACCCGCTCACGCATACAGAGACACGTTACGTTTCATACGCTGTTACGTTCGCAGTCGCATTTCGCTGTTTAAATCGCGGAGGACGTTAATCGTCTCGACGACGACGACGACGGCTTCGGCGGCGGCAGCGGCATGCCGTTAACGGCTCTGGCTTCAACGACTCGATAATCGCGCGATAAAGCCCACTCGAAGGAGAAATAATAGTCGCTAAGAACTTCCGTTTGCGTCCATTACGAACCACCCCCGGCGGCGTGCGCGCGAGAAATCTGCATTTCATAAATTTTAAAGCCGACCGAGGCGACGTGCCGCACGATCTCTCTGTATCTCTCTCTCTCTCTCTCCCTTTCCTTCTCTCTCTCGGCGACACAAAATTATTCTTCGCGAGAAGTTAAATATTTTTGCGCGGAGTGGACGTACCTCCGGTGCATATTTCATCTATCGAGAAATATTCCACAGCAATTCACTTTCACTTATCCTTTCGCACAGTGATATCGATTGTTTGAAAAAATCGTTAAATAAAAAATAAAAAAACCCGAGTGATATTCGGAATTGACGAGAAAAGAAGGACTTATTTCGAGTTTACGTTCGTTAAAAACCGCTTTTCCGATTTCGATCTCGGCTCTCGATATCGCGATGACTTTTTTTATCCGAATTAAGCGCCGGTGCTCCTATAGCGGGTGTCCGATAAGTCGATGATACGCGACCGGCAGCACGACCAGGCTTTAAGCAACTTGAACCCGGTTATTTTCGGCGACGCGCTATTTCGGGACATTTCGCGCTATTGCGTGTCGGGGTGCCTCGAAATCAGTTTACGGGGGAGTCTCGTCGAGGCGGGTCGTTTTTCGCACGGTTTGCGTATGCCGACAATTAGGCGACCCATCCGTGAAACCGTCGCCGAACCTTTTCGAACCCTTTGCGCAGCGAGGCTTTCTTGTTTGTTCGGAAATCATTCGCGCGTATTATTATATACGATGCGTATGTTATTACACATAAATACATAAATACATGTGTGTATATACACGTAAATATATATATATATTTTATACATAGCGATAATGATGTAACGGGATCCGTTGGCCGGATGCTGGATCCACAAGAGCGACAATTAACGCGAACACGATTGTGCGCGTGCTGTTGCTCAAGAAATCGAGGCGCTTGGTGAAGAGCGAGAAACATTATCGCGGCGAGATTGATGGAGAAAGAAGCTTCGCGAAGATGATCTATAAGAAGAAACGAGTTTTTTTTTTTTTTTTTTTTTTTTAAATTTAACCTCGTAATCGCCTGTCTAGTGTACTAGCCGCATAGACGTGTACGTCTATCTAAGTATAGCTCGCGCAGAAAGCGCGCATATAAAACGCCCGCGGTAATCGCCCGTCTCAATGGAGATCCGGGGATTTTAGTGCGCGAAGAGATACGGGAGCGAGCGTATTCCGGTCGTCCGCGGACGAAGACGACTCTTTTTCTCTTCGTATCGATCTCTCCGCGCGCATACGTCATCGCGTTCGCCTACGTTCGAGCGAGAGAACGTCATCATCGGGACAAACCTCTCGGTCGCAAATATATCGCTCGCGTGTTCTCGAGTGACGATTCTTCTCCTCGCAACTACGGGGGCAAACGATAAAGGTCACGAGGATCAAGGATCTTTTCACAAAAAAAAAAAAGTGACATTGCGCGGACGTTAAATAAGGACATTATTATTTATGACAATCATCGCAATGTCTGCGATGCTTCGAATAAAGTTCAATCTGAGGATTGTCGCGAAGAAAAAGTCGATGCTTTTAAGTTCGGTTTAAAAAAAAAAAAACCGAAGAGTGTTCTTCCGCGTGGCTCGTTGATCTTGCACCCCTTCGATTCATTCCCTTCGCGAACGCTACCTCGCTCGGAATTTAATTAAATCCGGATTGTATGCATTATCACGGGAGGGGAAATCGTCGATCATTTTTACTCGGGATAGTAAACAGTTTTCACAATAGATTTTGTTAAGCGGCCAAGTGGCTCAATCCCCGGCCCGCGACGGCGAACGGGGACGTCGTGTTTTTCGATTCCCCGCGGACCATGTGACGGAGTCGATACCAGACTCCGGGAAACCGACCGCTGCGGGAGAAGAGGACTCCGAGATACGACGTTTTCCATTAAATTCGCCCGGCGTAATTCTCCATTAGACCCGGTCAGTGCTCGCACATAAGAGAGTTCACGATCTTCTTACGTGCCGCCTCTCGACCGCGCCTCATCGCGATCCGTTATATATATGAGTTTCGTTTCCTGGCTTCGGTGATACGCGATAATCGATCGATACAACCGGTGCGCGTGAACTGTTTTTTAGGTCACCGAACCGTAATTTTACTAATTACACTTTAAGGGACTGTGCCGCGCGCCGAGAATCTTGGAGAAAAATCCCGACGCGTCGACAGCTCGCGATTTTTATTCGCCTCAATTATTCAGCAGAGAGATGATATTGTTGAATTGTTAATTTTACGCGATTCGCGAGCAGCAATGTGGGAATTCTCTCTGTGGGAAAGTTTCGCGGCAGCGTCGGTGCGTTATTAGGCGACGAGGTTCGCAAAGTGAAGGATATGCTCGACGAAGCGAAAGCGCGATGCCCGCGAATCTGTCCGAAGTGATCCGGTCGGGGTGAGACGTCGAGGAGACATCGTCGTTCTTCACGACGATGGAAACGGACAAGCCCTCGCGATCGTCGACCAGTCGGAGCCTGCAGCGTGGAAGTTATCGCGGACGGAGCGGAAGGCGGCGGAAACGCAGACGAAAGCCGTGGGGCGAGCGGATCTGCGACTGGACCCGCGCGCTGATAGCCTTCCTCTTCAGCAACGTCGGCATCGTGTGCTTGGTAGTGGGCTACACTATAGCGGGCGCTTTTCTGTTCGCCCACATCGAGGGCAGGACCAGCTCGAATGTCGCCAACGACGTCATTCAACTGAGAAACTTGACGGCCGCCACCCTCTGGGAACTGACCTCGAAGGTGAAGGATTTATGCGGATCGTCTGCGTTTCGCTGCTGCGGCTGTCCGCGGTGGTGAAATTGTGATACGCAAGGGTTTTCTCCCGAGAGTGGGTTGGATGTATAGGCCCCTCGCCCTTTACGATATGTCTCTTTGGCGCATATTTGAAGAGAAAACACGCGTCGTAAAAACTTAAAATTTTTACTTGCCTATAACGATATTTTCTGTAGGGAAAACCGGGAAAATAAAAATTTTACGTCGCGATAAAATTAAATATCGAGATTACAAATTGCTGCTTTGAGAATTAATAGAGAGAAATTTATATTAAATTTAAATCCGATTTAAATTCTTTTGAGGTTTCGCGTGCGCGTTTCGTTAATGTCAACAGACGAGGACACTTTTCTCCAAGACACCGTTGATATTGTATGCGCAGGAAAACGTGTTCTCGGAAAAGATCTGGAAAGCAAAGGTAAGAGACGTCCTCGAGGGTTACCAGAAGAAGATGGTGTGCTATATAAAAAATGGCTACGACGGCGTCGAGGAAAATAAGTGGACTTTCGCCGGCGCTTTTCTGTATTCTCTGACTGTGATAACGACCATCGGTGAGTTATCGGTCTTTTATCTCATGCTCGCACACATGTTCGTTGTTATATTCGCGCTCTCGTTCGCGCTTTAATTTATCAATTAACTTTAATCTGTTAATTTGCTTTAATTTCAAAATTAAACGAAACAACGTTGCATCACCGACGCATCCGCGTTTATCTTTCTCTCTCTAAGAAGTAAAACCGGGTCCACGGGAGAGAAAACGTGATGGTAAACGTCAGGGAAACCTCTTGAAAAATGTAGACAATTTACTCGCTGCCGGATATACTCCGCCGTACTAAACACAGCGCCGCTTATTTGCGCCGTTAATGCCGCACTAATGTCCACTTTTCTCGTCGTGACTGATAAATCTCCTTAGAGACTCTTGTCCCCGGCTGTATGAGAAAATGTTTCGCGATAAAGACGCGAGTCTTCGAATTCTGCATTCAACGAAGTTGATTGGCCAGGTTTCTTAATGCTTTGGATGGACACGAGGCGATGAAATAGAACGTGTTATTCGGGCAATTGATATCTGAAATAAATCAAAATTACGTCTGGCATTTTTAGTGATAGTATTATTTTTGGCACGTGACGCAATGTGGTAAGAAAAATGTGCGAATAGAAATTCAAGCGAACAATACACATTTCCCAAATAAGCGGCCGTGCCCGAAAATGGAAGGAAACGAATTTAAATTGTAAAATCGTAGGAGCGGATATCTCGCTGAAAAATATATACATAAATCTTGAGCTGTCTGAAATATCAGTCAAGCAAAAAAAAAAAAAAAAGAAAAAAATTCATAAAATCGGAACCCTCGGTAGGAGAGAAAAGAAGGAAAACACCGAAATTAAATGACAGAAATGCGTTCGTTAAATTTCTGTTTGTTCGCGATTTTCACTCAATTACGTTAAATTCGAATAGCTATCTGGTAGAATAGTATCGGGTGAATTTGATGGTTTCAAGTGTTGGAAAGCTGATACTTCTAACTGATGTACGAAATGTAAAACAGTCAGTTTCGCTGTGTCAAGAGTTTCTGATAAAGGCTCTTGCAAAGAGAATTGAATTGACGTAATTTGTTTTATTTCTGAATTTCTTTGTCTATAAAAAAACATACATGAGATTAATTTTTAAATTTATCAGAAAAATGTCTTTTGAATAAATGTTGAAAATTACGTTTAACGTGCGAGAATAGAGAATTTTCTCTGGTCGATCGATGTGAATAATTAAGATTTAACCGAGGGGTCAAAATGAAAGAGAAAGAGAGAGCGCGCTTCTTCGTTGTCGTCTACCTATCGATTTTCGCGTGAGTCACGAGACTCGCTTCTCGTTCTTATCCTTTTCCGGCTTTTGACGCGCCGAGAAAGATATCGAGTTACCGCATATATCGAACAGAAAGAATCGACGCGAAACGACGGTCAGTCGCTGCTGCATCTAGCAACAACTGATGTTCTGAGACGCGGAGAATTTATCATTTTCCGGCGCCACAGCAATGAAAGGGTAAAGTGATATTAATGACTTTAACGTGATGGCGGCTTTGTTCTTGGCGGTGGTGCATGGCGGTGCTGCACCAACATCATGATGTATACGTATGTGCGGTGGGGCGGAGAGAAGAGAATGCGCGAAGAGTATAAATCATGATTACTCGACAAAATTATGCGAAAAAAATTGCGCAATTCATAAAGCCATCGCATAAATTAGAAACATGTAAAAGTAGTTCACCTTGCGATCAAACACAGATACACTCTCTATCTGCGATTTATCATCGGAATCTATTTATATGTGTCCGATGCGGGTCTAATCGGACGCTTTCTCGGGCGAACGGTCAATATAAATAACAAAATATTAATGTGAAGTACTAATATAAATAAACTGCGGTCAAACACAAATATCGCTCTGATAAATGAAATTAATACAAATGTTGCTAATATTAAGCTGATAGGCAAAATAATAAATAATTTCAACGCCACTAGCTGTGTATTAATTACATTCCTGATAATTTATATAATTTTAATAGAATTTGAAACACACAATGACGAAGCCCTCGTTCAAAACATTTACACTATCGTAATTGACAATTACAGCACACTAATAGCTAACGTTCGCGGGAACGTTATTTCGAAGGTTTTGCGCATGAACGCCAGATTGAGGATTTTATTTATACGCGGTAATTATTTTCAATCTCCAACATTATCCGAGTTGTTCTCGATAGTCAGCGCGTTGCAAAGCTTGTCGTTTCTGGATTAACATACAATTAATTAACGGTATATAGAATATTCGATATCGATGAACCGCTTTTTCTCTCTCTCTTCTTCTTCTCCCGAAATTGCAATCATGTCGATAAAGTGCGCATTAGTCAATTAACACTAAACTGTCGCGCAATTCGAATGATGGACCGTGAAACGATTTAATAAGAAAATTAATTAATGTCTCTTGAATTTTGATTCCGCATGTTTGTTTTTCCGCATAAAAAATCGGTAAAAAAAGAATTAAATTTATTTTATCCTAATTCTCTAAAAGCAATTTCAAATTTTAATTATAACGTAAAAATGCTAAAAGCCATTCTGATTCTTGGGAATAATTTCATTTCGCTTTGCGAATCATGATCTCTCATGCGTATTATGTATCTCAAACGGCCACCGCTCGTTATTTCACGGCACAGATAAGCGGTATTGATAACCGGCGAAAAGAGACACAAGAGAGAGAGAGAGAGAGAGAGAGAGAGAGAGAGAACGCGTTTTGGTGAAAATCGCGAAATTGGATCATGGCGCTCGGCCTTGCATTTCCTCTCGTATCCGATATCCTTCGCGGAATCGAATTGCTGCCGAAAATTACCTGTCGCACGTCTACGACGTGCCCTGCGCGACGACGAATCTGCGGCGGTCTGCGCGCCGAGGACTTCGTTAGGCCGGAAATTAATTAACGCGCGCGTCGCGTGCTCTGATCGCTCGATCTCCCGGGACCGCCGCTTCACCGAGAAAGCTCGTTCGTTTCGTCGCGAGGACGTCGATGTTTGGTCCCGCCATCAAGATCGACGTCCTGCACACGTCGTTGGCAATTAACTTCTTCAGCCTCGTCCGTTAGAGTTGAGCTGATAGATAATACGCCGGACGCGCGTCCTAATGGCAGAAATATTCGACGGCGAAATAAATCCTCATGTGTATTTCATTTTCTTTTTACGTAATAATTTAACATAATGCTTAAGAATAATTTGAAACAAATAAATGAAAGAAACTTGAAAGTATAACAAACTAATAATTCAAGCAAGATCTGTAAAAGTCAAACGTAGTTGTCAGTGTTAAGTAATAAAAATTAGTGACCGGTCTTTATTCACAAGTTCACTGACATATAATCGATATTTTCAAATAAATATATTTACCAGCACCTCTCATGCAACAACATTCTTTCATGAATAAATTTGCAAAATTTATTGCGAGAAAATTAATGGTTGCATTTGATAAAATTAATATTGAAATGATATGCCAGAAGTAGAGAAAAGCACAAGAATAGTAACCTAGTTCTTGTTTCCCGCTACATTTACATATCTCTCTCTCTCTCTCTCTTTTTTTTCCTCCTAACATTTATCGATTCTGAAAACCAGCGACTCTCGCGTAAAACGAGTAATAATAATAAACCAAATACGCGCGCTTACTCGCCGCGACTACATTTTCGTTTAACCATATTTATTTCTCATTGTGCCAGTTCGTTTAACTTTGGCCCGCCGCGACAGCGAATTAACATAAAGAAAGTTTCGGGGAATATATTACGTCACCCACGTAAATTTCGTCGCTTCGCCGTCGTTTCCAAGATCTTTCAAAATTCATGAGCCGAAACAGTAGAAGTCTCTCTCTCTCTCTTTCTTCGTATTCGTGCAAGAATATCGATTCGATTGATTCAAATTTGCCGACCCCGAAACCTGATTTAATTTCCAATATACATTCGTACGTATTCGTTTTATGCACACGTGTACACACGTATCACGTCCGAGGAACGATGCTAAGAGCTTCTCAAATATTTCCCAAAAAATTCGGGTCAATGTCGTTGAATCGGTAATCGATTATACCGTACATTTAGCGGTCTCGAGAATTAAGAGAACACACAAAACGAAGGTCGTGTCGAGTGTAGCCGACGTTACGGTCGCGATATCTTCAATACTCGTCGTCTTGTCCCGCCGAAGATTGAAAAAACATCTTCAGCACGGCGACGTTTTGCCGTATGCAAATAAACAGAGATTTTCGCGACTATAATCGAGGGTTGCCGCGACAACTCAAATTTCTTGCGCCACGTCGTCGTCGTGCTCCAGCTACAGCTGGTCTTTCGCTTGCGTAATTTCCGCAGTTTCATTTACATCCGCATCTCGGTAGCAAAACTTATCACCGTTCGTTCTATCTCGCGAGTAATGTTTCTCGAGAATCGCAGTTATATAAAGTTTCAATTGTAATAATTATAAATTATAATTATAATAAACTGCATCGGTAATATCTCACACGTGAAATCGCACAAGATGTTGTGCTTTCTCGCTCGAGAGAGCCAAGTTTATCAATACAACGTCACCAAGAAACCGAGCGCTCGTCGAGTTTCGCTGTAGATTACGCGACGACACACGGTGTGAAATTACATCGGACGGAGTTTAAACGCGCGTTATCGCGCGATGGCGGCCACGATATCACGCTTTTCGACCGAAGTGGATAAGAAACTCCTGCCGGAAATACGGCACGGGAAACCCACGCTCTACTCTTTCTCTCGTAATGGGATACCAACGTTCTACGACGTGTCGTCGACGTCGAAAATCCCTTCTTATCGCATTCGCCCGTTTACGCCGCGTTTTCCGCGGCGGATTGCGAGTGAATGTATCACGTCCTTTTAGATTGTGTGTAGAGAAAAAAAAGTGGATTCAACTTTTTGAGAATATATACATATACATATATGTATATATATATATATACACGCATATAATATAAAATTAAACGCAATTCGAAACGTTAAACTATTTCAGAAAAATCTCTGTCATGGTGTTAAAAGAAAACCACTGTAGATTTATTCAACGATATTATCTGTGCTTTTCGCTTCTCGACTCTATTTTTATTGTATTCTACAATCCGATGCAAAATAACTACTCTTTCTCGTGCATGTTAAACATCGTACGACTCTACTTGTGTGTAGAAAAAATTTCTTTTCACCGTCGAGAATTCCTTCGACGGAAGGATCAAAAGCACAAAAGCCGTCGCGTATTCCTTCGCGAGAGATTTTAGAAGCTTGCTTCTCGGTTTTCGACGTAGAAGCACTTTTCAGTTTCCTTTTGCGTGAACGCTTTTTTTTTTCTGCGGGAGGGGAGGATTATAACAAACGGGAGCGCGAATTTTTCGGCAGGGAGAGCGGCGGCGAGATCTTTTTAATTAATTTCGGAAGAGACTCAAAAGAGCGACACGTAGCGCGGTACCGTATATTATGACAGGCGGCGATTACGGTACCAGTGTAAAAGGGTCGCTACCCCTCAAGGGATAGAGAAAACCCGGGAATCGATTCGACGAGGCAAAGCTCGGACAACGAGTTGGGTTGATGACGGCGCGCGTCAGTATTCAGCGACGTAGAATTTCGGCTCGATTGCCGAAGGGTTGGTTGGTTACCGCAGAGAGAATGCTTAAAATCCGATGATCGTGACGCTTGTGTGTACACACAGAGAAAGAGAGATTGTTCTGTGATCTCAAACGATTTTCGGTAATATTTTGTGTGCGCAACATATTTTTGATATAAATGTTTTTCTCAAAGCTTTTGAAATTTATTAATTTTTACACTCGTTTTATAACAATTAAAAAAATACGCTATGAAACAGTGTGCGTCGTAAACATACAATTCAAGATTTATTACGTGGTAACGAGGCGATTAAATAAATATGGTATTAAAAAAATATGACAATGTGTGTGTGTGTGTGTGTGTGTGTGTGCACGCGCGTGTGTGTGTATTTTGCATCTCTATAAATATACATATGTAAATATTACGTAAAAACTTGTGTGATCCGTATAATCTTAAATTCTGACGATTCGCGGAAGTTATTAATATTAAAAGGATATTAAAAGTTTAAAAAATGCTAAAAATATGGATATTACGAGATTCTTTTCAGACTGCCCTTATACAGCAGTTACTTTTTATATATTCCCGCCCGCTATATATACACTTCTCTTTAATCTATGCTATCATGGGCTCGGAAGCAGCCAATTAAAATAAGCCGTCGGTTAATTTGTTTAAGGGGTGTCGAGGAAATTCTTTGAAACCGGCGTGAGAGAAGCGAAACTCGCGAGAAGCGCAGCGCGCGGCGCAGTTGGTGTAATTAGCGTAGTTGGCTTGAAAGAAAAAGTATCGAACCCCTCCCCCTCTCTCCATTTCTAATTTACTACCGATTCTTTGTGCAATGCACACTTCCTTCGTGTTTGCGTCAAAACATCTACTACATTCGGACAATCGATTTTTTTTTTTTTTTTTTTTTTTTCGATTTTCCATAAAACTATTTATATTTCTAAACACAAACAGAGAGATAACACGCGTTTTGTCAGATGTGAACAGTTGCGCGCAGATTATCCGGAATTTCAAGTGTAATATCACGTCGCGATATCACAAAGGGATGGATAACACAACACGATATAAATCAAGCGCGAGACATCGATTGTCCGACTGCGCCGGCGGCGGGCATAATTAATTTTCAGTGGGAATCATTTCAACGTTAAACTTCTTGACAAGTCGATAAATTGGTGTCGCAACAAATCCTCCCGCGATTAATCCTCGTGATAATTGATCGCCACGACGACGACGACGACACCGACGACGACTTGCTCGTTGCTCCGGGACGGAGAAATAAACGACGCGCACGTACGCATGTACCGAGGATATCGGTTTCCGTATTTTTGGTTAATCGCCAATAATTCCCTGGCCGGACGCCCGGCACGGTCGGACTAATGTCCCTGATACGTCGCGCACGTGATACCTGTTACGTGCGCGGCAAGACAAGCGTGTCGTTATGCCGATAATGCCATCCGCGCCGGCGGATACGAGCGAGAGAGAAGCGCTTTGACACTCCCCGCGATTCTAATTAATCATCCTTTCCTATCAATCATCCCGTATCTCGGAGAGAGTATCTCTCGACGACGATGTGATGGTTTAGACGTCAATATTACGAATTTCCAAATCATTGCGTCTTGTTTACGTGATGTCGAATTTTTTTAAATCTTGTTTTGCAATTTCACATAATTTTAAATCGCAAAGTATTTCCGTCGCTCTTTTATCGGAACCTCGAAAATTATACAATGTTCAATTATATCGCGGCCTGACACACTTCCCCGGCGAATTGCCGCAAATGGAAACGACGAGTGCGTATATCACATGTTAATTTATGTCGCGGTGTGGGAACGGTAAATCATCGTGGTAGCGAAAGAGAGAATAAAATCATGGGCGATCTAGCGGCTGCCAAAATTGTTGTCAGTTAGCGAAAATGATAAACATCGTATCGGTGGTTGCGCACGGCTACGGCTCGCGCGCTTATCAACGTCCGCGCTTGTGCTATTATATCACGCATCGTTAAAACTAAATACACCTTATCGAAAGCGATGCGTTCGCGAATTGAAAGCTTTTACATACGCGGATGCAAATAACCTGAAAATAGTTCCCCCATTGTCGCGTTTCCCGCAAATTGTGACCATGTATATTCAACACGCCACAACTTTATATAACACACGTGAGTGGTTTATATACGTACGTATAAACCAGAAACTATAAATAATTGTAAATATCGCGTCATGGTTGACATCTTAACATATGTCCACTCAAAGCTTTTCCTCGCTGTGTATATCTTTTGTAAAATCAAGAGGTCTGATTTTTTCCTAAAAAAAAAATACCAAATTGATAAAAAAATTGATAGCAATATTCAACATTCGCTTGATTGGGTTGCCAATTAAAATCCGTGAGCTAAAAATTTCACTTTTCAAGAAGCCGACAATAAGATTAAAAGCGCGAGGATTCCTGGAAAATCTGATGCACGAGATTTTTTGCGCAGTTACATCCGATAAACTCGATAAATTGTTAGTGCTCGCGGCGTTTGTCGATGTTGCATAAGCCGTTTGTGTTATTAAATTGGTATATAAAAAATCGATAATAATAAACAGGCAGAACGGTCCCGCGCGCACGTATTCGCCACGGTCATCAGTTTGTAGTGTGCGACGTTGAAAAACTTCAACTTCGCGCTGCTGAAGTCCGGCGACATTTCTATATATACGGTCAGCTTAATTGAGTTCGCCGACGCAGGTATCGTTACTCATTTAGTGATGGATTTAGGTTTGGCAATAATAACCGACGTTTCTCTCTTTCTGTCTCTCTCTCTCTCTCTCTCTTTCTCTCTCGCTTGGTACTGGTTTACATAACGTGTGCTTTGCGGGAACGCAAGTCATTTCGCTTGACGACGCGCTTGCCGTCGGATTGTCGGGACGACACGCAACTCGCTGGAGTTTTCGCAAAACGATTTTTTTTCAATTGTTTCACCCGCGTGTTAATGGAAAACGCGCGACGCATATACGATGCGTCTACGCAATCCGCGGGTTACAGAGAGAGATCGCGCGCCGGAGACAAACGATTGTACGTGCAAAACGGCCGGAAAGTCATCGGGGTGTCAGAGACAACACACACGTAGCTCTCGTCTCGATAAACTTGGGACTCTCTCGTCGTTCTATATTTCGTATCGTCGTTCTCCGTTTTTCGCGTGTCGAAAGCTTTCCGACCCGCGTGACGTTTTGATGCATCAGCTGATGCGCTCAATTACTTTTATATGTATATATATATACGTGCCGCGCGAATTTCGGTCGTATTTTTACGCGGAATTGTCGTCACCGCGTTTTTCGCTCATTGCGAAATAATCTTCGCGAAAATTGATGACGTGAAAGTGTGCCGCCGCGGCGTTCGAGATATTTCTGCAATCCTCCACGTGATTCTTCTCGTTAAACCATTACTACTACCACCGAACGTAAGAACTCACTTGAACGACTTGTAATACGACTTATATTCTTTCTTTCCGCGATCGCAAAATCGGCTCGTAAATGCCACTTCCACGACGTCGAGAACGAAAATCGCAAAACAATTACACGATCCATAATTTCATGAAATAGGCCTCTCTCTTTTATTTTTTTCTTTATCGACAAATATTAGCGTATATAGAGTGACAGAAATTTTTCTTTTTTTTTATCTAAAAATGAGATAATTGTTTGCTGAAAACTTTCTTTATCGAGCAAAGATTGCGAGATTTCTGCACATTGCATAAACGAAACGCGTCGAATTGTTACTTACATTGCCGCGCCGTTCAAGATTTGCGAGAAACTTTTGTCTCTTCGTGGAAGACGCGCAGAGTTGGGATTTAATTTTCAACCGTGTCGAAACTCGGTCGCGCAAGCTCATGCCAGCGGCCATATTTTGCTTATTGCATTCTCATCTTTGAACTGCAGTCAAACCTCCTTCGCTGTGAAATGCGAGCGCGCGAGACACACAGAGATTTCCCATCGTCGGAGAAATTCTGCGCGTCTCGCATTTTCAAATATAATTTTATCTTTCGTGATACGCGCGCGCGTAAGATCGTTCGGAGCGAGAGGAACGTCACGCCGCGTTATCAAAATCAGAAATGAAAACAATAGAAACAATAGAAATTTTTGATACTTGATCGCTCTTGTAAGCAACTATTGCCGCCAGCAAATAAACGCTGGCGGATATTTTGTCGAATAAAAAAAAAAAAAAACAAAACAAAACAAAACAAAAACTCGTCGTCCTTGCAAATTGAAATTCGAGAACTGTTAACATTTTTGCTAAAATAGTTTGACGCTCCTCAATTCAAGAATGATGCAAATTAATTTTTAACATTTTTACGCCGCATCGAGATCGCAATAAGTTTGTCGAGAACGAATCGCGTCTGTTAAATAACGCAGAAAACTGTCTATGGAAGACACAAAGCTACACCTCCACGATTTGCGCATTGAACCTTTAATATTTCAATATCCGAAAAAAGGTCTCGGTATCATTTTTTCATCGCCAACATTATCGTTTTTATCGCAGAGGATCAAAAGGGATAAAAAAGCTGGAACACGCTTTTTAATGTTTCATACTACTTTTTCACGAGTTTTATACACGGTGTTTCGAACTTCTCGGTTTCAATCGCTGTCTGAGATAAATAAAACGTAAAACATCGAGGTAAACGTAAACATTTGTTGTGTGAGTTTAATTTATTTTTTTCCGGAAAACTTGCTGTGAAAACTTCCTCGATTTTATAATCTTTCGTAAAACTTTAAGTTGAGACAAAGACGTCGTAATGTCAAATGGCGAACGCACATTGGTTAAAGAAATTCTGTTATTTGGAATAGAATTTCTGAACTCACTAGAATTGTTCCCTCGTAACACTCGGTACACTCGCGCGTAGATTTATGCACATTCTTCGTGTCGTAACGTGACGTTAATTTTCGCATGCATGACCCATTATTTCCGCTTTCATTTCCAACTATGAAGCACACGCGTGTTACACTGTGAGGTAAACCGAAAAGTTGCACGCACAACGGCCTACGTCCGTGTTTTTTGGGGTTCTAAAACAATGAAAAACCGTATCTACTACGTAAACCAGCCACACACACACACACACACACGTGGCTGGCTTTCTCAATATATTGCAAACGTGCTTGTAATTTTCCACTGCTTTTTTTTCGTCTGACAATAAGTTTTACCTCATTTTTTGTCAAAGTACGCGTCATTTCTCCCGGCTTTTATCGAAAAAATCTTCAATTGAAAAGAACGTCGACGAAAAAACACGTGTATTCATTCACCGTGCAAATTTGCAGTATAAAACTTTTTGCGGTAAAAAATATGAAATAGCGAGATAGCGTTATTAAATATGTAACTAAGAGAGGGAAACGCATTTTATTTTCTTTCGCTTGCCGTAGCGAAATAAGTCAGTGAAATTAAAGGACAGAACATTTAAGGAGCAAGCATGTCTATTTTTAATGGGTACGCTGTTTCTTCCTGGAGAATTTCCCTTTCTTGAATTTCTTCCGCTTCTTTATCTTCAAAGCTAAACGCACGCTAAACGCGAAGTAAAATGGAATTTGCAGCACTGTATAAAAGTAACATTTCCATTTGTAGCCTGTTAAAGAAAGCCTGCCGGAGATTTAATCTCTTTAATATTAAGGCAGTGAAATATACAAATACGTTTAATATAGACGTATAATTTGTAGAACTTTGTAGAAACGCAAGTTTTACGAGTCGTTTTACTTTGAACGAACAATTGCGCACAGCAATGTGTCATTGCAATTAAGAGAACAATAATAACGTTGATTTATTTCTCACAACAAAGCAAAGTAGCGAAAAATATATATTTTATTTAGATATTATTGACAGAGTAAATATTGTGTTACAACTGTTGTATATATATACACGTTTTTGACAAAATCACGATACGAACCACAACCGCACATAGTTCACAGTTGTGTCAGTATCTGTCGTGTTTTTTTTGTTTTGTTTTTTTTTTGTTTTATGTTTTTTGTTTTTTATTGCTGTCAATAGACTTCGAAAAACATAAATAAAAAATTGTCTCTCGGATATCTGTCGATTGAATTAACAAAGTCGGTGTTTCGTTCACAGAGAGAATCGCGCGCATTAAAACGGTGACGCTGAAAAATCAGTCTGTCTGCGAAATCGCTCGCGCGACGAGCGAACGCGCGCGCCCGGTCGTCGTTTATTCAACGCGCGCGGGAAAAATCTCACGGAGCTTTTCATGCATTTTTGCGTCATCGTCGCAGTTTCGGATGTCGTACACAGATCGTATACCGAGAGAGCGCTTTCGCAACGTGACAGAGCGCGACCGGACATCGACGAGGACTTCGAAGAGGATTTTTACGACGCAACGATTCCATCTTCTCGCGCGAACGAGAGCGAAGTCTGTCCTCGCAAAGTAGACAGTTTTAATAACTAAGTAAATATTTGCAAAATATTATTTACTTCTACTTAAAAGTCAAAGAACTTGATTGTTAAGTTCTCATTATGGCAAAATTTGTAAAAGCGACGACTAGGTTCATCAACATAAAACGTTAATTGTGAAGTGAGCGACTTTCATCTCTTTAAATAAAATCGACAAAAATCTTATTTATCGTCATAATTACATCAATCTAAGTGATTATTACGCGATCTTATAGTTTTGCGTATATTTCTACATCACGGTAAAGTCTTCTTTCTCAGAAAATCGTCGTTTGCGTCGCGATCTTTCTTCAACTTCCTATCTGATGGTATCAACCGTGTCGTGAGTTAAACCGTCGACGAGCGACCCCGATAGCTCGGATGCGTCACAAATTTCGCGCTTGTTTTCACGAACGATCCGCCGAGTGGACGCGATTTACGTTCCCGCGCGCGCATCATCGAGTCCTCGGGCCCTTTTCGGACGCGGAAAGGAGCAACGGCTCGTCGTAAAAACGTCAGTAAACTAGCGGAGCTTGAACGTCCGTTTATTGCCGACTTTACGGTCGCATTTACAATCGGCCGCACCGCGCCGTCGTCGTTTTATTATCGCCGAAAGACCCCGCTCGGCAAAAGCGTCCGCTACGTGTCTCCGCCGCGCCCGTAAATCGTCGACGTGGGTTGCCAGTATCCGAAGATTAACAAGATCGTGCGTGAGTGCACGGCACGGGACGAAACGGCTGCTTTGCCCCGAATTACAAACGCTCGTGAACACACTTCGTGCGGGATAGGACCCGTACTAACAAAATTTGGCAGCCCGCTCAGGGATTGCGGACGAGGTGGTGAGCGATATTACTATCGGCGCCAAACTTTTAATCAATTTTGAATTTAACTTTATTACATAAACCCCTTGCTGTTGACTATCTCCGACAACTAAACGCAAAATTCGCGCTCATTAAAGCGTCTCGACGATTTTCTCGGGGACAGCGAATGATGTTAAATCGTCGGTCGTGTCTTTTATAGAAAGCAACACACGCTCGGAAAATAAATAACAAGCCTAAATTGCGAGAGATAATTTGATAATTTTACCTAATTCTAATACAAATGATAGACGCACGTGAATGGCGAACTTGTAAATTACAATGTAAATGCATTATGTAAATTTTGCCACCTCTTGTCAAGTTGTACGTGTTGCAGCACTTCGCGACGCGCGTTCGCGGAACCTCCGGAACTTTTAATTTTTATCTTAAAATGTAAATTGTGCGCGGGGGGGGGGATTGCCGCGGGGCCATTTGTTTAGCGCGACGTCCGTAAAGAATTGCGTTTGTCGCGTTCGAACGACGTCGTCGCAATTTTTTGAGACCGGGAAAACAGACCTCGAAAATAAAGTCCGGCGCATCCCGAAAAGCCGGTCATTTCGCATTGCGGAAGTTCGACATGCGATTTTTCTGGGAAATCATGCTGAATGCGCGCACGTACGCCGCTGTGCTTCTCTACTTTTGCTTCGTGGGTATATAGGAAAAAAAAAAAAAAAAAAAAAAAACGAGACGACTTTCGCTTGATTACAAGGCACGCTCCGGTTCGTCCTTGATATCGCGCATTGATTCGACGGGTTTTTGGCACGAGACTAAAGTTCGTTGACGTGTTTTTATGTTCTGCTGCTGGAGATGGTGATGATCAAAAACCTCTGAAGTATAAAACCGCGGAAGAAACGCGAACGATCATTGTTACACGGGAGATAAACGAGTGTAGCAAAAAAAAAAAAAACATTGTTAATATAATGAATATTGATCAATATTTCGACAAATATATCTGTTTTGTTTCTCGTTCTGTCTCGTTAATTGAGAGAAGTCATTGTTTACAAAAAAACAGTTATACCTTTTCAATATTAATAAAAATACCGTGTTGTAGTAATTCACACTTTTTTGTTTAACAATTACGATCGTTACGTGATTCTCTTGTGAACGCTAACGGAATTAGACATTACCGTTACTTTTCAACGCTCAAGTTTTTCACTAAACATTTAACGCTCATATGTAGATTAAACTCGTTTCAACGAAGTGGTCGATAACCGTGTCGTCGATTTCGCGATAAAATGCAACACATAGACGGAATTTATTATTACCGTGAAAATCAATCGAATATTCATAACAACATCGCGACGTAATAATTTTATATTTTAAACGGTTAATCGACCATGAGCGAAACGCTCTCGTGCACCGGTCGCGTACAATATCGCTCTTCCTGGGCTTCGCCCTCTGTCTCCTCTCTCTCTCTCCATCATCCCCGTTGCGTTAACGCGTTACTGCGCTGTAGTAACGCGTTCATTGTAAAAAATCGAATGATGCGCTCTTTCCCTTCAATATTGCAGAAAATTATTTCTTACGTAGAAAACGACGCATATTTCTTTTACAACCGGAGTCGATGAACCTTATGAACGCGCGGCGCGCGTGCTTTTTCTTTCTCTCGCAAGACTCGTGGCCTTTTATAGGCCACGTTTCCCGACGTTATGAAACATGAATGTCCAGGCGCGGTAAGTAGGTCTGTTGTCACTTTTTTTACGTTACCCGCGAGATGAACCTGAAATTTTCACGATTTTCAGGATTCAATTTTCTCCGTCGCTCTCGATTCAATTCTCGAGAGACATATCCTTCGAAGTATAAAACACATGCGATATTCTGAATAGATCCTCAATCATCGAACTTTTATTCGTGAACTGTTTGTTTTACTGATAGCTTCATCGTGTGTATGTAAGTTTCCTTTTTCGCGATCTTAACTTTATTTATTTATTTATTTATTTTTTTTCATATTCTGTAGGATTTGAAACGAAGATTTGGTTCGCGATTAGTAAAATCGAACGACACAATAAGCGTCTGCCGCAGATTAGGGCAATAAATTAATCAAAAATATATCAGAATTGCACGCGGAATCTATCAGAGTTCATAAAGTGAAATGAAACAAGAAACAAGAACGAGACGCAACGAGAAGAAAGAGAAAGAGAGAGAGAGAGAGAGCTCGTCGATAAACTCACTTGCCTCGTTCTCGTTTTCTGCGCAGGTTACGGCAACATTTGTCCCAAGACGATATGGGGCAAAGTTGCGACTATAGTGTACGCAATAATAGGAATGCCTCTCTTCCTTCTTTATCTCAGCAATATCGGCGACATTCTAGCCAGAAGCTTCAAATGGACCTACGCCCGTTGTTGCCTGTGCAAGTGAGTTTGTTTTTCTCCTCACGAGGGGGAGGGGGAAGCGTCGTCGTTTCCTACTGATCTTGCGGACTTGTCTGTCTTACATCGAATTCGTCGAATTAATCATGATCGATCTTTTAAAGGTGTCGGAAAAGATCTTACGGTTCGACGACCAGCGCGAGAACATCGGAGATATCGAGTGATCCGGTTGCGAAAAGAAACCGCTGGCAGGTGAGTGACGATCGCCACAACCCGGAATTAGATTTCCCGATCGCATTCTAACGAAGCGCGCGCGGCATCATGAGATATGCAGTAGGATGTGAAGAGCTTTTATGCAGAATTACCGCCGCACCACTCGAAAACCGCAAACGTTGGAGTGGGAATACGAAATGAAATCCTTTTTTTGTGTCAATGTCAAAGTATATTAATAGATCTTTAAGATAGAGTGTCTCTCCTTTATTTAACCCTAAAACCGAGAGAAGGAAAACGTCTAACAAACTATTCGAGAATGAGATGTTCTATTTATAGGGAAATCGATTCAATAAAACTGAGAAGACGAGAGATGGTTGGGAATTAATGATCTGTGTTCAATCACAAATATCTTATATATATTCTTTTGGCATATAATTCTGGGAAGGATATTCTATATGTATAAATGCTTGTGTAAACAGAATTTGCACCTGTAGGTGGTAAACGCGCGCGACGGAGATGTGGATGCATCGAGTCTGGATCCGGAAGAAACTTCTCCGAGAGACGGCGAGGACGACGGTGTCGGCGAGGGCGACGGTAACGACCGTGAGGACGACGACGATGAGAGCGACAGCTACGATCCTCAACACGTGACGGTGCCGTTAACTCTCTGTCTCTTTATTATGGTGGGGTGAGTCTGTCGAGAGAGAGAGAGAGAGAAAGAGGGCGAGGGAGAACGAGATAATCAGACTACTAATGCCACGAGATTAGATTTTGAAGAACATCTTCTGCAGAGACGAACGAGCTAAGAGAAGAATTGATAACTTGCTTTATATTAACTTGTAAAATATTGCAATAAAAATGAGAAAAAATGTTTGAAATGTGATATTCGAGTATATTTAGAAGAATTATATATCGCATTTAATCTTGTGGTAAATGGAAACAGCGTGCAACGTTGCAAATAAAATTGTGAAAAATTTTTTCAAACTTTTTCGACGTGAGAACTAATAAATGTTTGATTTTCAAAGATCGCGGGACATTCTGACATTTCGCGAGATCTCGAATTGAATCTCGTCTAATTTGAAATCGGAGATTCCATTAAAGTAGAATCTCAAAGTAAATTTCCTGACTTTATGGATCTGCCGTATTGACATCGCTCGGCGATCAGTTTGCGCGAGCGTTTCGCGATTTAACCGCCGACTTCCGGACGTCACCGGGAGAAAATCGGGAGAGAGTCACATCGGGGGGCGAGAACGTGTTTCCCGAACTGACAGCGCTTCTCTTCACTTTTTGTCCCTCTTGTCAGGTATATTTGGGGCGGTGCGGTTCTGTTTTCGGAATGGGAGGATTGGAACATGCTGGACGGTTCTTATTTCTGCTTCGTCTCTTTGTCAACCATCGGCTTCGGGGACTTCGTCCCAGGCGACAAGATCTACTCCGGCCAAGGCCTCGAACTGTCTTTCATCTTCTGCTCCATGTACCTGATGCTCGGTCAGTTCTACGTTATTATTATTAAAGTCTGCAAATTAAATATAAACGAGAGCGGCGAACATAATACAGTCTTTAACAAAGGGAAATTAAATCCTCTGTATTCCAAATTAATCTCCATACGAAGCTAACGTCAAATATTAAATTCTTTATAATATCGATTCGACCTACGTTACAAAGTATAGACATAGAAAGGCGTTCAATTTCGCATGGATCACCCCCCCTCCGGTTGTCAAACTGAGAGATGAAATAATATAAGCTATTTTTTTTTTTTAGAAATCCAATTGTTGTAGAATTTTTGGCTGCGTTGAACGCTGCGGCGCGCAAAGACAATCGCTTCAAAAAAAAAGAATCAACTTTGCTTTTAAATCCTGCAACGCGATTGCACCCGACACTATGTGTGTATATACATATATATATATGTATGTACACATATATATGTATATAACGCAGCTTTCCGCACGCAGCAAGCGCATTAAGTTCGTTTCAATCAATGTCCGATTGCCGGGCAGATTTTTCGCGGAGATATGTTTCAAGTGCGCTTTTCGAGAGCGCTTCCGCGCATGCACGAGAGCCGGGCCGCGGCTCTCTCGAATCGCGCAACAATTCGCGCGACAATAATATATCCGCGATGCTTTCAAAAATCGCGCTCCCATCTAATTTTCCGCGCGCGCTTCGCGAACGCGTATTATTTACAGTTTTCCCGGTTGTGTGTTCTCAGGAATGGCGCTGATTGCCATGTGCTTCAATCTCATGCAAGAGGAGGTGATCGCGAAAATGCGCGCTCTCGTGCGCATCATCAAGTACATTTTCAGGTGCGAGAGATGACGAACGAGCTCTCAGCGTAATTCTGCATCATCACGATAATCGGTGAGTGTGTACGTCAAATCAGTGTGTTTCAAGTATTCTCCGACGAGAAGTAAAACTTGTCTTTCGAGCAAAGCAAGAAAACGGTAGTGCAAACAGTACGTATATTCGGCGATGTAAATAATATTGTATTATTAAAGATCGCGTGACTATTTTATTCGCATCCCGGTCTTTCGCTTACACGATCCGGAAAGCAATTGTTCGGATGTGGATGCATCTATATTCCGATCCCTTAAAATTCCGATACGAAGGGAATCGGCGCGAGGTGAGCATGTTCGATCGGGAGAAACGCGACAGTGAGAACGGCACGACGCAAAAAGATCGTAAACGATAAATTCTACGAGATCGTTCGCCGAAAAGAAAAATGTAACCGCTCTGCACGCTTGCATTTCGAGGGAGAAAGAGAAAAAAAGAGAAAAAAGATTTTTCCAACAAAGAACAATCGATTCAATATCGTTTAACGTTTTGTTAGTCAAATTATTGTCCGAGGTAGCGTGCGCGCTTAAATACGAAAAATTTACGTAAACACACAACATCCCGCACACGCAATAAAATATAATCGCGAGTTGGAAATGTGAACATTTTATCGTTTTCCGGTATTTGTGTTCCTTGTGTGTTGGAACTTCTCATCCGTTCTTTCCTGTTCGTTTTATTTGTCGAACTACGTTCTTCCGTTGGCGTGGGAAAGGAGATCGAACGTCGCCTCCCGAAACACGAAATCGATGGACAATATATCGATGCCTGTCGTTTCCGCGTCGAATTACGCAAAAGAAACAGGGAAGATACTTCGCGGAAACGCGCGCGCGCGAAGATCATCTCTAAAAAATATGAGAGGAAACTAAATAAAGGCAGAATCCTCGGGAGAAGATGTACAGAACGAAACTGATTGGTTGATTGATTCTGCTTTATTTAACGCTCTGAGATGAGATCTCCGCTCAAGCGTGAATAGCCGTAACAAATAATCCGAAACAAAGGAAACTAATAAAATACAAAACTATAAAAAATATATAAACGAGAGAGAGAGAGAGAGAGAGAGAGAGAGAGGGATCGCGAGACTAGCGTGATCGGATGTCGCAAAGTCGGCGGATATTCGGGGGATTGAAATTTGCGAGGCAGAGAGAAAGGATGAAACGCGCTCGATTACGACGCGCTCAAAACTATTCGGCTATAGAAGCGATCGCGCGAACGTTGGCGGGAAATAATTGGCGCACTCCTCTCTCCTCGTTGCACGATAGCGAGCAAAATACATGTATCGGGTATTACTCGTCGATAAGATAGAGAGTCATCGACGTTTAAGACGTGCGCGACCCGTTTTCGTCCGCTTTCGACGCGTCTCCCCCGCACAAAACGAACGGGGAACGTTCGAAAATATTTTAATCGCGAGTGGCTTGTCGCGATAAGTTTGAGCGAGATATATAAAATAGTTTCTGGATAAACAGATTTGGACGTGCTAAAAAACGATGTCGGTTCGTTTCGCGATTATTGATTTTTGCGAATTCTCGCTTGCGAGAACTTGCGCGATATTCTCGATATTTTTGACAAGACTGATCGGAGAAAAACTTTTTGCCTAATTGCAGAGTTCTAAATTATTACGAGTGCACTGTGTGTTTGTAAATTTTAAACACATATGTTGGGTACGTACATGTGTTATTTCGTGTACATACGCACACGCGTATTATTGTTACAAAACTTTCTCCGCATTACGCAGAAGTGTAACAGATTCTCGTTTCGCGTGCGAAAAGTGTTAATGTGAATCTCGAAAAATCTGTGCGGAGAAAGTCTCGAGTAATGAGAGAGACCATTCTGCTTAGTCTACGTCCGGCGAATGATCGCGCACTTGAAAAGACGAGGCCTGTCGCGTCCGCCACCTCGAGCCGCGCGATGAGAGGATTTGCGGGCAGGGTAAGCTGAGACGCGGGAGATGAAGGGAAAATGAGAAAAAAAAAGGAGCGGAAAAAGACGGAGAGAAGGCAAGAGACATTTATCCTCCGAGAGAAGAGCTCCGTAACAAAATCCTCTCTCTCTCGACTGCAAAGCCAAACGCTCGGACTTGCTTGTCGTCATTAAATGTAATAAAGAACGAAAATAAAAAGTTGATGCGTGCATATATAATGCAGCCGAGAAGAAAATTTACAGGAAGCTGAGGAGAGAAGGACAGAGAGAGAGAGAGAGAGAGAGAGAGAGAGAGAAAGGAGGGACAGAAGGGAAGAGACCGGGTCGACGGAACGGGGCTATACTATGCGTTCCCGCATGCGGGGGCCTCTCTCCGTTCGCATCTGCCGCACATGCGCCACGACCACCCCCGGCTAGACACGGAGGGCGATCCTGCGCCCTGCCGCCGCCACGGGGGTGCGTCCATACGTATAAGCCGGCGTACACTTCTTGCGAACGACTCGCTCGCTCCGCCGTCGCTCGTTCCGCTCCGCGTTCCCTGACCTCGTCTCTCGTCTCGTCTCGTCTTCGTCGTCGCGTCGCCGATCGAAGCCTCCTCGACCGCGGTCTCGATCCGAAGAGAGGAGAATCTTGGTGGTCGATCTCGAGTACCTCATATCATTATCCAAGTGTCGAATCACGCTCTATCGTCTGTCCGTATCGTCGCTCAACCTCGTCGTCGGCTCGATATTCACTAGCTGCGAACTTTCGAAATTCTCTCTCGGTGTTCGATGTCACAAGGATTGATCTCTAAGTGAGAAGACGAGATGATTTTGCGGGACTGGATGTTCGCCGCGTCTCGTGCCAGTAAGTTTCACGGGAAGTGAATTCCAAACTGGAGAGAGAGAGAGAGAGAGATCGTCCATAGAGTCAGAGAGCTCGATGGAGCTCTCCCGGCACATCTGGGACGACGTTTAACGTAGAACAAACCTCGGCAAGTACAAATCGACGACGTCGACAAATTCTCGATCAGTCGCATGACAATCAGGAAATCGATTTTAATCACACACACACAGACACACAAATGTAATAAAGGAGTTTTGGAGGACAACGTGTTGTAACTTTAACTGGCAAATTTATGTAGTATAACGCGATAACGTGATACGACGATTTCAAATTTTTTCGCGACGCTTTTTCAAACATATAACGAAACGCGCATCGATTTAAACACGGAACAATTACAACGCGATGCGATTAATTCGATGAATCGAAGGTTTTTGCACCGGACGAGTAATACAAATTAAATCGTCATAAATGATCGTACAAGAAGTTGTACAGTCAGCGAACAATCAATGGGATCAGCGATACAACGTAAAAACACAGACTGAAAAAAAAAAAAAAAGTGTGCGGGCAATTTTCGAGCTCCCGTCGGTTTTTTCCCCTTCGCAGAGAATTTGGTAATTGAAAAGTTTATTCAAGTTTCGCCCGTCTTTCCCGACCTTTCAAAAATTAATCATCTCGTATGTCCGACGATCGAGCGCTCATTTTTCACAAAGGATGTCTCGGAACGATCTCTCATGATAAGGAGCGGATGTGATTCGAGACGGTCATATAACTCTTCAGGGATTTCCTCGATAACGCCCGGTCGTAGATTAAAAAGCGCGGATGCGAAAAAACCTCGAGTAAATCGCGCACAAATGACACAAAGGAATAATCGGTCACGTCAACAAATTTATCACACAACGAGATCTCCATCCGATCTCTTTCTCTCGCAAGACCGAGTGAGCGAGAAAGCGGAACGACAATGAACAAGTAACATTGTACGGGGAAAAGAAACGCGCGCGCTCAATCGCGTGCTGCATTTCAAAATGCATTCGCCCAATCGGCTGATTCGACTAATCCCTTTCGATATCGGACGTAAGTGATGCGAGTCGATTATAGTCAGACGTCACGAGCCGTAAGTGATACGGATCGATCATAGTCAGACAATATCGGACGCAAGTGATGCGGGTGCACAAGACGCTATCGCCGGCAAGTGGTACGTGTCGACCATAATGAGACGCTATTATCCGATAAGTGATATAGACCAATTATAGTCAAGTCAGTTGCTTGACTCCTTCCCTTCGTCATCGAAACGAAATCGATGCGAGCGCATCGAAGAGCGATATTCGTAAAAAGTGTGTACGACGATCCGCATTGTGCGGTAATATAATATTATATACACGGTGATGTGAAGAAAATAATGACGAACGGAGCGCTTCCCATTGTTTATCGTCGTAAAGATGAGCGAGGATAGTTGGACGTAAATCGAAAACATCAGTTTCTGAAGCGCGCGCTCTTCTCTCGCGAAATTCCGCTCCGCGCGCGCGAACAACGAGACGACGGAAGAGAATAGAAGGTTTTCTTTTTTTTCCCCCCCCCCTCCCCACTTCGACGGTGGTGCGACATGTCCCGTGAAACAACCGTGGGAACTTGAGAAATTGCCACCGAGGAAGCGCAAAGAGTGAGAGAAGGGAAGAGAGGAGACGGTGATCGCCGAACAAGGTGAGTGACAAGTTGCGGAGGAGTTGAGCAAGTTTTTTTTTTTTTTTTTTCGAACGTTCGAAACGACCGCACCGACGTGACGCACGAGCATCGCGCACACAATGCATTCGCATGTATTTTTAGTGTCTCGCCTCTTCGGCCGCCTCGCGCGAATTGTGGCGCGAATTGTGGCGAACCATGTGGCGGCGCGGAGATGCTATCGTCAAAAAGGGAAAGCATATTCGCTTCTCTCCCATAGAAGTGGTTTACGATATCGTTTCGATTTGCCTAGAAAAGAAATTGAACGCGAACAAGCACGCAAGAGAGATATCTCGAATCTTCCTCTCTCTCTTACTCTTTCTCTCTGTCTGAAACTCTCGCGAGCGAGATTTAAAATCTCTTGGCGATGACTGAATTTCAGTCGCATCATTTTCATATTGTTGAGAGAAGATTTAGAAAAATCTGAATCTTTTTTTTTAATCGAAAAGAATCGCAAACAAATACCTTAATGATACATTTAAATAAAAGTTTATTGTCTAAACGTTATAAAAAAAAAAAAGTCGCGCGGAATTTTTTTTTTTTTTTTAAACACTGCCGTTTCTGCGGAACCGACGACGACTGCTCGATCGTTGAAGTCGTTGTTAATAACTACGCTGGTAGTTTATGTATATGCGCAAAAGAAGGGCACTCAGCACAAAACGTGACGGTGGCGTAAAGAACATCGGTGTAACGTATATATGGCATTATGCGAGAGCGGCGCAGGGAAGTGTGTCAAGCAGAATTTTTTTCCTTCTCTTCGCTCCCCGCTCCCGCGTTCACGCTCCTATAGACCTGTAAGTGATAGTCCTGTTGCTGCCAAGCCGCGGTGTACTTGTCTTCGTCGATTTGTCAGAAAGATTTGTTTGCGTGTATTACATATATATATATATGTATATATGTATAGTCACGAACCGCAATATAGTTTACCCGAAGAACTTTTCGTCGAACTCAATTGACAAAATCTCTAATTTCGCGACTGAAAGGCCCTTCGAGGACTTTTTCTCGTTGCGCGCGTAAACGGTTTCCCGGTTATTTGCGGCGATTCTTTGCATTCACTGGACTTCGTTTCTTTTTTTTTTTTTTTTTTTTTTTT
>QVNW01003191.1:0-12401 GCA_014825475.1 Pseudomyrmex flavicornis
GAATTTGACGCCGAAAGCGTAATGGAATACCTAACGAATGTTCAGACCAAGTTTGCGCAATTGGAAATCGTGCCAATTGAACAGATAATGCAGAGTCTTAAAGAAGCAAATAATCAATTTGCACGTGATCTGCATTTTCCTTTCGTTGTAGCTATGGATAATTGGTTGGAAATAAAAAAATATGTCACGGTTAGTATTTATTGCAAAACCTCTAGTATTTTCACAGTAGTAAAATTTCCTCTAGTAAATTCAGAAAATTATAGTGTGTTTAGGGTAATACCCTTACCCGTGCATGAACAAAGTAACGTATTCATAGCAATACAAGTAAAGCATGAATTGATAGCAATAGACGCTAACCGACAGACATATTCGTTACTTGAAAAGAGCCAGTGGGCTCAGTGCAAACACACACAGGACCGTTATGTATGTGAAAATGCGAACACAGTGTACCGTGTATAGGCAGGAGCACCTTGTGAGGTACAAGCACTAGTAAGCGATACAAGCAACCGCGAAAATTGTAGAAGCGAGCGTGTAGTGTCAAACCACACCGTGTGGATTCGGTTAGAAAAGGCGCGCGTTTGATTATTCTCAACATTAGAAGCAGACACACTACATATAGAATGCGAAGATGAAAAAGAAAAACCAGAGGTTTTAACCGGAGTTGGAGAGGTGAAATTACCTGAACAATGTAGATTGTCAACAACAAACATAATTATTAACACTAATAAAAACTTGAAGAGTGCACTAATAAATACATTCTTGCCGCAATACAACATCAGACTTTAAACAAGAGTACACTATGGAGAATAGCACTCTAAAACTGGAAAGTGTGACAAGTAATAGGTCACAATTGAACAATTTAGAACGTATTTCATACTTCCAACTTCGGCAGGTGCCATGTTAGTGGTTATACTAATAGGTATATGTGTATATGTAGTGTTGCGGAGAAGAAGATCCGAGACAGGACGAGTGGCATTCGAACTACGCAATGCCAGACGGAAAATCTTGCGTAAAACCATCTCGAAGCCAAGCGAAACTGTTAATCTGTAAATCTTTGCAAAATAGTCTGAGGCTGGAAACGTAAGAATACGTTCTTTTTTCAAGGGAGGAAGAAATGTTGTAAAATTCTTTACGAATTTCGATCGGGCCGTTGAGCAATTAGCGGAAGACTCACGTTATTGCTCAATTGACCCGAAAATTGTTAAAAAGTGACAAACAGCATTTCCCGTAAAGAAAATACTGTTTTTCAAGCGTAATACTAAGTAGGTCTTGATGTCAAATACGAAATCAGGAATGCTGATTTGGCGAGATCGATCCCTTTAAAAGATCGATCGCGAGCAAAGAAAGGCAGACTTTTAGTAGCAGTGACAGCTACTGTATGGCTCCGATAGTTCGGAGAGTTTACCGCAGTAGTCTGGAAATAAGTCGTTGCGTCGAAAGATATTTATAACAAGAATCTTGTAAGAATTGTACAAAGTACGAATAAAAGCGGACAACTTTCTTAACCAAGAAGGCCTTCACAATCCGCGACCTGACACTCCCGCTTCGTTTCCAACAATATTGAATTATTAGACAACGCATATCTTCCAATTTTAAACAGATACATATCACAGAGGGAGTTGTCCGCATCCATCATGCTTATTATATATCCTGCGAGTTTCAATTTTAAATCAATGTTCGATGCTTCGACAAAATACATTGACTCTTACTTTTATTACTTTTGAGTCTTCTTACTTTTTATTTATTGACTAATATAATACGTAACCGCAATCATCGTTGAATTAAGGAGGAGTGTTGGAGCATTAGGTATGTTTTTATATTGTATTATTTATTATAATTTAATTTTTTATACATTGATTGAATTGCATACATAGTTACGAACAAATGTCTCTACTCATTATTCTATGTATTGTAACCGTAAATTTTTATAGTCGTCCGGGGTGAAATTAGACACTGTCGTCGAACGGCACAAGACTGTCACGTCTCGCGGGTTCTCAAAATTTAGTCTATTGATTTTGCCAAAGGTTGGGCGCCAGATACGCCAGTGCGTATCATCGAATTTTCCGCAAAAAATTAATCTAATAAATTACGAGACGCGACGGACGCGAGAAGCGCGTCGGCTAGTCAGAAAAACTTAATAAAAAGCGGGAGTCGTGTAGGATAACAGTGTTGAGAAAAAGCGAACCATCGTGATTAAACAGAGAAAATAACAACTTTATTCCGCGAACTCGCGATATTCTTTCCGTTACAAAAACAATAGAAAAAAAGAAATATACGACGTGTCGAAACGTCGATTTGACGTTTACGATTTGAGATCTAATACACAATCTTGCGAGCAAAACTAATTTACCGCAAGTGACACACGATTAACAAAGTACGTAACAAACGGGAAAACTTATCGACAAGCACAAATTGACTGCTCGTACACCGCTATAAAGAGAACGGAACGCGAAATCGAACCAAGGTCGCATTCGATCACGCACTCAAGTAATTCGCGACAATGGTTGAGTCTCGCGATACGGAACACACGAAATATAACCCGAAGTGGCGGCTTTATAGCAAGGATGACATTCGTCTTACCGACTCGTTGTTCGCTTGCCTCCTCGCCGAATCCTGGCTGTCGAAGGGCTCGTCGGGACAGTCGCTTTCTCTCACTGGATCTCAGATCTCACTTAGTCACTCACAAAGTCCTGTCAGGATCACGGCGTAACGAACAGTGAATCGGAAATCGATCCTGCGCGAGGACATCAGCTGTGCGGCGTTGCGGGTCGCGACCTCGACCTCTTGCGGCGCGTTATCGACCTATTAGGCCGCGATCGCGCGTCGGGCCGCCGATGCGTTGCTGTCGCGATTTCCCTTAACAGCGTGGCGCCTTTAAAATTCGGAAATAACTGGGAACTTCCCCAGCTAAGAAATCTTACGATCTCGATCCTCCCGGCTCGCTATATGATCGCGAACGGGTTTGTCTGCTTCTCAGTTGCAAGAAGTCTGGCCAGGACTTTTCCACAAAAGAAGAAATTCCGGTTCTCCGAGAGGTTTTTCGGCGCCTGATATCGGTGCGTACGGTGCGCGCTCTCTTCTATGGCGTCCTCTCCTTCGCATGCCACAGATTTGATGTTGTCTCGCTGCTTTTCTTAATAGAGAGTGATGCTGATAGTGCTGCTTTTACTTAATAGATAGTGATGACGAATTCTTTCAGCTTCGCTTGCCACCAAATTCTACATAAAAAGATGCGCATCTCGGCGTCCCGAGAACGCAATCGCAACACAAATATGCAATTCTCAGCGTCCTGAGAATGCAACCCAATAACGACCGAATTACGTCCGATCTAACACAAAATTATACAAAAATAGACACGAGGAAAGCTAACAAATAAAGACGGAAATCGCTCACTCTTTACAAAGCATATCCCGAGAGGACGCGACTTCCCGACTCTTTAGTAAAAAGTTTTCTCTGATTTAATAAGTGACTGGCGGCAGAAGGGCGTCACAGTATATTATATAATACACAGTTCCACTAAAAATAGGTTAAAATAAAAAACCAAAACGTTTGTACAGAACTGAATGTAAGTTTTACGACAAAACATCCTGCCCATTGGTTCCAACAGCCCCAAGAAAGTGATAATTTGATAAAACTTTTTTATCATATACCTATTTTATTTTACCATACACCTAATACAAAAATTTCATGATTTAGAAAGGAGCATCTTTTAATGACTTTGGCTTTGGAGTTAAACTTAGGAGTCATTTAAAAGTCAAGAGAATTTTTTAAATAGGACCTTTATGTTTTTATTGCACATTCTTATAATTTGTTTCAAGAGCTTTTCAAAACACTATAATAAAATATGTTTTTATTAAGTACTTTTTGAGTTATAAGGCTTGAAAGTACAGTACAACCAGCACTAGTCAAAGTGCACTTATTCAAAGTGCACTGCGTAGAAATTACTAATGCTGCCGGTAATGATTTCTAAGTTGACCTCAACATCAAGGTCAAGGTTATTAAAAAATACTTTCTTCTAAATTATGAAACTTTTGTATTTGTCATTTTTTTATGAAAATGCTTACTTTCTGAGTTAATGGGTCCCACACTTTTCAAATATCCTGTACATACATACACATATTAGCGGCGCACGCGTGTATGTGTGTGAAACGAAGCTTCGATAGTGCTCAGCATATTCTTCAAAAGCATGCTTCGAAGAATATGCTGAGTGTGCTCCGCTTATGCTTCAATTCCCTCTTTCTTTCACGAGCAAACCGATGTCGCTGAATGTCAGGAACCTATCTTTGTTCCAAAAATAGTTTTGTATCATATTTTGCAAAGATGGTTAAATCATATGCCAGAAACCGTGATACTACAATGATATTTGCGAATAGTTAATATCTCAATAGTCCATTTTTATTATTAAGTCTCATTAAGTTCCCATTAGTTTCCAGACTTAAAATCATGTTTTCATAGTCTGTAAAGTACTAACAACAATAATCTATATGTATTTTATTTCTTGATAAGCAAAAATTAATACTTTTTACCGACCTTCCTTTCTATTAAACGATGTTTGTATACAAAACCACCGATTATAAAATTCATATTAACTTCAAATGCTTGTACTAAAAGCATGTATTATTGGTTGACGGAACATACTCATGGAGTCAAACAATACAAAATTTGCGCAATTTGTTCGTGTTCTACAGAATTCTCTACAAACAACAAAATATCACTGTTTTGGAAGTCGAGGGAAGATTCGGTACTTTTGGCGAAAGAACTTCCTTATTTGAACCTCGACAACGTCTTTATTACTATTTTCTTCTTACAATGTTCCTTCTCCTTTACACGGCTGTCTCACTGCGGTAAACTCTACGGCTTGCGTAGCCACACAGTGAGTTAGCAGTCAAATCACAATCTGTCCTGTCTCGATCCCGCGATTGATTTATAGCGATATCGCACTGATCGAGCAGGTCATTGGCCTTAGCAACGGCCGCGCCGGTTGCAGGTACCGTCGTCGACACATGTCGCGTTTCATTTCTGACAATGCGGCGATGTGTCATTCCCCATGGCCATCAGTTCTTCTAAGAACTGTTGGTGTCTTTCAACCTTACTTGGGTCATTGAACAACGATAGTAATGGTTCATCACATTCCTCAATGGCTCAACTTCCTTATCTTTTATTTTTCACTTAACTTAAGTTGTGAAATTATTTCACAACATTTCCCTCCCTTCGAAAAAAAGGGAAATGTACGCGAGGGCATTTCCCATTCCTTAATTTCTTACTTTACCCTTAAACTACGTACTACAATTGTGTCCCTTTTACAGTACTATTGTTACTAATATTACCTTACAACGCTGCTGTTCCGGTGTTTTGCGCATGTATGCAGCCTCGTAGCTTACTGCGTTTTTCCGCGTTCCGTAATTCTACGGCGATCCGTGCTAATTCTTTTTCTTCTTTCCGTTTGATTATTTTATAAATTATTACTATTACAACTATTACTATAATTGTTGTATTTTCACATGATATCAATACTGATTCGTTTTTCAACGTCGAGTACAACCATACGCGTGCCTTTTTCCATTTTATCCAGATTGGTTTGTAATTACAGTTTCTTCCTTACAGCTAGAGAAATTTTCCGAATCGCTAACATACGCCTGCACTTCGCATGGTGCGTCCGTGTGTAGTTTGTATATTGACTCTACATTATCGCAGACGTAATTATCATTTACATTCTTACATTGTTTTATCTGACTTCTCGTTATTAGAGAGTAAATTTGTCTGTTTTCATCCACCGCGATCATTCGGTCTGCGCCGGTGACCACGTTATCGTGGTCATGTACCGGCAAGGGTACTACTCTTAATATGCTATACTCTACAGGAGTTACTAACAGAAACCTAACTACAGTGTACACGTTTGCGTTACTACAATACACGCCGAACGTTGCATATTCTTTTATCGTCAGCCAATTTTCGAGAGATACGGCATAGGAGAAGTGTAATCCGTGGATAGACCAATTGTTTGCGTCCCGGAGACTTTTTAATATTAATTCAACGAGCACCATCTCTAATTGCGCGAATTTTGTTTGTACGTTTGTAACGTACCCCATGACGCTCTCTGCGTCATGTTCCAACTCCGTTATTACGCTGCCTAATTCCATTAAATACTCGCTTAGTTCATCTGTTGCGCGTAGTTATCTACCTTTTTCGGTATTTCCGTCATCGTGTCTTTTAACTTGTTTTCATTTCTCTCCACGACTTTTTCTATGTTCTCCATGTGCGCGATAGTTGCATTTACTACCTGTAACTGATTGTTGATTACATGCTGCATTACAACTTGTCTCTTACTTAACAATTTTACTTGTTCCGAAATTCGTTTTTCGTCCTCAGCATTCCTTGTGCCGAACAAAACTTTCGCGACAGAACCTACCGCGTTGATTAACCTTCTTCGGTGACGCGTTGGTGTACCCACTATGGATCTTATACATTTTACTACTTTTTCTACTTTTTGCAACTTTTGTTGTAACTCCGCGGCAAAACCGTCACATAGTTCCCTAATTTTTCGCGTTATTGTTGTGTTTTCGCATGCTTTGGTTGTGTACTCTAATAAGTGTTTCGTTTGTTCCGTTCTTGCGTACACCGTGGATACGTCTAATCTTACTACTAGTCTCCACTTTTCGCTAGCGTGGAGCATCGACCCGTATTTTTCGTAATACATGCCGAGGTTGTGGTAAAATCTTTTTATGTGATACCTTGGATCTTTGGGTTTACTCCGCGCAACGCATAAGGTAAGTACTATTTTTATTAATAACATTCTCCTGAAATCAAAATGTTTTATATTATATCTTCTTTCTGTTTCGCGAACGGTCGCCTACCAAGTGGAATCGCGAGCGTTGGTCTTACTTCGAATTTGCTGTTTCTGTCATCTAAGCTTCCTTTTATCGCTTATACTAATTCTAAAACTTTATATTTGAGATGCCTCGCGACTGTCTTTTGTTCTTTGGAACGTGGTTTTTCACGACAATGAGCACCAGTACTTTGCTAACCACCGTTGAGTTCTTTACGGTGTTCTCTCTTTTTTTCGTGTATTCTGTAGTGCTTTTTTCTAAGTGTAAGTGTTTCCGTTTAGTTCTGGCAGATTCCACAAAAGTGTTCTCCCTTTTACCCAAACACAAAAATATTTTTTAGTGCATCATGTCCCCACGTGTACACCTCCGTGCAGTTTGTGCATCCCCGCTGTTTTCGGGGAAAATATTTTGGTTTTGCACTTCTCTGACGAGAACCTCGTCGAGAGAAGTCTCAGTTCCGAGCGCCCTGCAACGCCTTTCACGCATGAGGGACCGCCGCCAACACCACCGAGTTTCCCTGAAGTCATCTGTTCGCGGCCGCCGCCACCCGCCTCCCCCGATCTGGAGCCTCCTATTTACGAGTCCGAGTTCCGGCGAGGTTTTACTCTCAGTTTGCCCCAGGAGGACAAAAAGCTATACGACGTCGTGTGTCTGGGGCCTCCATCCTGTGTCACGCCGCCCCTCATCACTCTCTCCGACTCAAAGTGATGGTAAGCGATTTATTCTTTTCAATTTTTTATAAAGGCTTTCAGCCTATTGATGTGCACATTCTGCGTGGGCCGTCCCATTTTGATTGTGTACGTCACGTCTGATATTTTCGCGACTATTACGTAGGGTCCTATCCATTTCGATTCTAGCTTCTTTGACTTACTTCTTCTCACTGTCTCGTCAAAAAGCAGAGCTTTATCCCCTATCTTGAACGCTGCTTGCTTTGCTTTTTTGTCATAATAGCGTTTAGTTTTCTCTTTTTTTTCTTTAAGTTTCTCTCGCGCTACGCGATTTGCTGCTCGTAGTCTTTCTTTCAATTCCTGCGCATAATTTTCCAGATTATACTGCATTTGACGGTGGATTAGCTAGGGCAGTCGATAATTTCTTACATCTTCCGTACACTAACTCGAAGGGTGTATATCCTGTTGCTGTGTGTGGTGTCGTATTGTACGCGAACATTGCGTACAACACTCACTCGTCCCAATCTGTCTGATCCTCGTTCACATAATGCCATATATAATCGACTAACGTTCTGTGTGACCGCTCTAACGCGCCGTTACTTTCCGGATGATAAGCCGTTCTTTGTATCTTATTTATACGGAGTAACTTACAAACGTTTTTAAATAACTCGCTCACAAAGTTAGTTCTTCTATCCGTTAAAATCGTCTCCGGAATTCTGTGTTCACATACGATTTTCGTCGCAAACTCTTGATTTGGAACGGATATCGCCTTACTAAAAAACTTCGTGAGACCGTCATGAAAGATCAGCAAATATTTATTCCTGTTGTTCGTTACCGGCAACGGTCTGACGATATCAAGCGCGCATTTTTCAAAGGGTTTTTTTTGGTGTGTCGGTTATCACTAACGGTACTTGTATTTTCCGTGATAGCTTGTTCTTTAGACAAGATTTACATTTCGAGATATACTTTTCTACATCGCTCGTTAGCTTAGGCCAATTGTATTTCATGCGTATTCTTTTTATCGTACGTGTTACCCCTTGATGTGCGCCCACCGGTGAATCATGATACTCGTACAGTATCTGTCTTTTTTCCTTTTCAGTGAGTTCTTGCCTCTCACTCGTATCTTCTCCTGCTTTCTCTCTCTTCTTCGCTTCTGCTTTATCGCTCTTCTTCGCTTTGCACGTGCACACATTTCCGCAGAAATTCTACTTCTTATCATATTCTTCCAATTTTAAACGCCATCGCACGAGTCGTTATCCGAGATCTTTTACGTTAAAAAGCCATATCAGCGCCTTATGGTCGGTGACAATTTTAAACTTTGTCCCGTATAAATAAGGCCTGAAGTGCTTCACTGCCCATACTATTGCAAGTAGTTCTTTTTCCGTCGTGCTGTAGTTCCGTTCGGCTTTATTCAGTATGCAATCGGCCGGTCCTGACCTACCGCACCTTGCGATAGCACCGCGCTGACCGCGTAACCTGACGCGTCGGTCGTGACAGCGAACTATTTATCGAAGTCCGGGTAAGCGAGTAGTGGTGCGCTAATTAATTTCTTCTTTAAATTTTGAAATGCTTATTGTTGCTCGGACCCCGACTCGTATGCTATTTCTTTCTCTAACAATTTCGTTAACGGCATTGCTATCTTCGAGAACTATCCTATGAATTTTCTATAGTACCCCGCCAAATCGATAAACGCTTGTATATCTCTAACTTTCTTCGGTTTTCCGAAATTCCTTAACCGCTTCTATCTTCGATGGGTCCGGTGCTATTCCAGTTTCAGTTATCACGTGTCTCAGATACGTGACTTCTTTGCGAAAAAACTCGCACTTCTCCGGCTGCAGTTTTAGATTAGGTACTTTCGCAATTTTTCGAGAACTTCTCGTAATCGCTTGCTGTGCTCTTGCAGACTCGCACTGTGTATCAATGTCGTCGAGATACACAAAACATTTTATGCCTTGCAATCCAATCAAGATCGAATTCATTGATCTCTGGAATGTTGCCGGCGCATTTTTCAATCCAAAAGGCATTCTATTATATTCATAATGATCGTGTGGTGTTGAAAACGCCGTCTTACATTTGTCTTCTTCATCTATTGGTATCTGATGGTACCCGGATGTCAGATTTAGCGTGGAAAAATACTTCTATTGTTGCCTTATTTAATCGCCGGAAGTCCACGACTATTCTCAATTTTCTCTGGACCAGACGCGTCCATTTTTTTTTAGGAACGACCAACAGTGGCGCATTTCATTGGCTCTCACTGTCGCGTATTATTCCGTTGTCCAGCATTTCTTTAACTTGTCGTTCTACCTTTTGCTTGTGCTTGTGCGGCAATCTGTATAGTTTAACGTTTATCGGAGCGGTATTATCAGTTTTCACAGGTATTTTGTGCTTTACTGCGCTTGTTCTGGTCAATGACTCTCCTATAAGATGAAATACATCCTGATATTCCTCGCATATTTCATAAAGAGTTTTGCTTTCCTCTTGGTTTAAATGTTCTGTTCGCAGTGCTTCTCTCATTCTTTCGCGACGCACTGACTTCTCCGCTTTCATGCTTATCATGTTTGCTTATCATTATTCATGTTTGCCACTTCGTTTTCCGTCTCGCTCTCGTCTTCCAATGCTTCTAGCTTAACGTACGGAGTGCTTATCTTTACTGTCCCTTCCGTGATGTTTATTATGCTCACGAGACAGAAATTTTTGTTCGGTTGCACCAGGCACTTTCCTACAAAAATTCCTGATTGCGTCTCTCCTCCTTGCACGATACCGATTTGATTACTATCTGTCACTGCTTGTATGATAGTTTCGCTTCGTGGTTTCAACTCTATAGTCTTAGATGGGCGTAATCGCAACGTTTTATTATTTTTTCCAAGCGAGAGTTTTCCCGCTTTGTAATCGTGCTTGGCGTTATACTTTGTAATAAAATCGTTTCCTAGAATGCCTTGATAGCTAATTGGAAAATTGTCTCTCATAACGTAAATTGAATGTTTGATTTCCCTATTTTTCAATTGTATTGTTGCTACAATTTTTCCCATCACGCATGTCGGATGTTCTGTGACACTTGTCAGCTTTCTGTCTTTTTTGCTGGAGTCTTTTCCTTTAGATATTTTTCCTTAATTAACGATACCGTGGCTCCAGTGTCGTAAAGCAATTCCGCTTCGCCGGTCTTTGTCTCTCTTATCGGCACGATGACTATATTCAGATCCGCTTGCACAGTATTTAGCTATCCGCAGTTCTGCTATCGACACAGATGTTTTTCTTTTTCCGTTGTCTTCTTCGTCACTCGACTCGCTATTGTCACTTCGGCTTTTCTTATTCGTATCTTTTGCTGCCTGTATTGCTTTTACAGCCCCTTTTTTATTTTTCCTATCGTTCAGTGACCAGCAATTTTCCTTGACATGTCCCGCCTTTTTGCAATAACTGCACGTTTTCTCTATAGCATTCAACTTTCCGTTGTTCGGCTTTGGCAATGCCGTTTTCCCAGATCGGCACTTTCTTCCGTAGTATCCGATCTTTCCGCACTTGTAGCATTTATAATTTTTACTACTATTACACGTTTGCACCGGCACGCGGTTTCTCGACTTTATTCCTGCAGCCTTTTCTTCCGCGCTTGCTCCGGCTATCGCTTCCTGAAGTGTGGTATAACTTCGCGATTATACGATTAATTTTAACTCTTCGCGTAATTCTATTTGATATTGGTGCAATGCTTGTTCTTCTATCGTTTCCAGGTATGTGCATTTGTTCCGTTGTACGTGCTTTTCCCTCGATCATGGATTCGTAAAGTTCCATGGCGAGTTGATTTACGTAGTGCCCATAATTTAATGCGCTTTCCTCGTACTTCTGTTTCATTGAGGTAAATTCTATTTGTAACTTGGTTGTACCCTTCTTAACGGAGTACGTATTTTCTACTTCGGTTTTTAACTGCTCGAAACTACAAATATCTCGCGTCTCAAAATCTAGTAACGCTTGCCCTTTCAGCTTAGTGCACAAAATTAATTCCAGTAGAACCTCTTCGTCAACCGGATCAATGCTTTTCATTGCATACGTGCAAGCGCTTAAAACTTCGCGTAATTGCGACTGCGACTTTCCGTCTAACACCGGTATCATGGCACGCGCTTCCTTTAATGACATGTATCCGTTTGAACGCGTGGTTTGATTACGAACATCTGCGGTCGTTCGTCCATACGTTACATCCAGTGAGTTATCGAGCTCTCGGATTACTCCGTCGTCGTCGGCTCGCGCCAACGTGTGCCGCGCGCGCGTCACGTCATGCTCCGGGCATACTCTCGTGTCCGCCGTTTAATTGGCCCGTCGTCGCGTCTCGTCATTTGAGGACTCATTACCTCAAGACAACGTAATATTTGTTGCAGCATCATTTCCGTAGAGTTGGGATTTCATCCGCTCGTTCCCGCAATCCCCCGACCCGCGATATTCCTCGTGATCCCCCTAGACGTTCGCAGCGCATTCTATTGATCTCCCGCTCAATATCGTCGTGCGCTCTATCACCCGTTCATCCTCTACTTGCTCTATCGCGTCGGGATCGATTGCGGTTTTACAAAACAGCTCGCTCTCATACGAAACTAAAAAAGATCTACCGCTTTGAGTATCACTGTTCGGAGTTCCACCGTTCCCAACTTCTTCGTGACCCGCTACGTCTTGTAAATGTCCGGCGATGCTACCGTCTAAATCAAACGGAAATTCTCTTTCTACGACAACGTTCGGATACAAATTTCTATTTTCCGCAGTATCTTGCTCTGACGGACCTTGCTTACTTTCACCTGGTCCCTGATATAACGCCGTTGGTGTAGTTCTAAAAAACATATTTCGTTGACATTCATAAATATCTCTCTCTCGTTTGTTAATTTGGAAGCATACCATGCATATTTGTATGACAAAATTTTTCTTGATAATG
>QVNW01003194.1:0-14799 GCA_014825475.1 Pseudomyrmex flavicornis
TGGTTGGTTGGTTGGTTGGTTGGTTGGTTCGTTGGTTGGTTGGTTGGTTGGTTGGTTTGGATGAGCGAACGAAGGAGAGTTACCGGCGCGGAAGGAATTGAATTATCAACCGAGGCGAAAGGTGCAACCTCTAAAGATAAACTGCCTGCCTAAAGTGAATCTTAATCTGATACCACTGACGATGTAACCGTTTATCGGATACCCACCCGACAAATAAGGTTGGCCCATCCGAGGTTAGACGACACGAGAAGAGAATGCACGCGCGCGCGAGTCTGTCAATGCCGCGAAACAATGCCGCGCCGATTTCGGAATCGCGCCGTGTGTAGGCGCGCGCGCGAGTTTTATTCTTGAACAATCAAGCGCAATAACTGTGCTGACAAACGCGCACAAAGCAAGATTTTGTATTCGTTGATTACCGCGTAAACTGGAAGATTTAATTGACTCTGCGCGATGAATTTTTCTATCGACTTCAAGTTTTTAAATTTTAAACACACACGACGATAGAAATTTCGACGTCTTTCTCTAAATTACGTTTTATTCTGCAACAGTTGTGTGTGTGGAAGAGAAATAAAGACGCTGTTGCGGAAAGCGCGACGTTGAACTGATGATGAACACAATTACACCAAGCCGAGGCGAAATCCGCTCTTCCTCCCAACCCCTTAAACCAGATTGCGAATTTCATCGATCATGACACACGTCTCTACAATACACGCCTCGAGAACAAGCCTGGTCGCAGGCAGCTCGCTCTCTCCCTCTCTCTCTCTCTCTACCTCTCGCCTGTGACCTCCACACTTGCGCATACGTGCAAGAGCGTATGTATGTATACTACCATACGCGCGTAGTATCCGAGAGAGCCGGATCGTCAATCTCTCCCGACGCCATAAATATTAAGAAACGCTATAAACAAAGTCGCCGATTATAATAAGACGAGAGAGCGGTAATGCGGCGTCGTCGTCGCGCATATACACACACCTGTCGCAAAGTCACGGCCGGCATTACGCGCGCGCTTAAAGGCAGGATAATTGGACTTAAATATGGCAACGTCAAGGTGGAGATCGCGCGAGGCGTGCAACACACACACGTTATCCCCGACCGTTAATAATAAAAAAACGATCTCCCTCGTTTTTGTGAATTTCTACGCGCGATATTACAACGAATAAGAAAAAAAAACCGTACGATTTGAAGTATGCGAAATTGCGCGTTATGTTTTTCTTGTAAGCGCAACTTTTTAAAATACTCGAAAGTTTTTTTTAGATGAAAAAATTCATTGCTTCTAATTAACAGTCGCGGAGACAAAGGACGCGCGGTATGACGATACTCTTTTAACCACCGCTCGCCAAACGCCAACCTTTTGAACGTTCCGCACGATCGTGCACGCGAGTATATGCCAGCGCGTCGTTATACCAGCGCACGCCCTCCCACGAAAATCCACCCTCAAGTGAGGGGACTTTCAGTCTGCGGTGACCATGAAATGACGCTTCAATATGCATGCGGTGCGCCGACGTTCTTTCACCCCTTCGGTCCGCCGCGACCCCTCTCTCTTTCCACCCCCAGTTTTTCCCGTTCCCTCACATTTCTTTCTCTCTTTCTCCACCACTTCCCCATTCTTTCTCTCGTTCTCTCTCTCTCTCTCTCTCTCTCTCTTTCTCGCATCGGATATATTCTCCGGGTTGCTGCTAATGTCGGCCGAATCATTATCCACTCTCTATCCCTCTCTTTTCTCTCCTCCCTTTCGTTCGAACCACCCTCGATCTCTCCTGCTTCCTCGTTCGCTTCCCCTCTTTCTCTCTCTACTTCCTCTCTCGTTCGGGCGACGTCTCTCTCTCTCTCTCTCTCTCTCTTTCCGGCTACCCGTGCAATCGTGATTTTCCGTCCCCGCGCCGAAGCCCAACGTAAACCGAGATCCGCCGCCGCATGAGAGCGGGCCAGATGTGACTACATCCCGCTTTGTGTCCCGCGGGTTAGCGAAATTCCCGCGCGAGCGAGCGAGAGAGCTCTCGCCGATGGTGTACCGCGGGATGCATTCCCCACACGATTTTCCCTCTGTCTCTCTGTTCCTGGTGGTGCATCTGCATTTCTGTATTCCGTTTCCTGGCCGCGTTCCTTTCACACATTCGTTCCGGCCGTCGCGCGCTTCCCGAAAATTGGAAGCTCGCTCTGATGTTGTACATTGAACCAGTTATATTTATTATATGTAAATTAATCGCAGACATTAAGCATAAGTTAATCGCCGCACATTTTTTATCACTTATTTTTCGCGGCGTATTCTCGCAATCCCGCACATTTCGAGCAGCGCTTTTCGGCGAACAACACTAAATAAACAAATTGCCCGCGCAACAGGAAACTTTCCTCACCTCGATGTGTGTCGGTACTCAACAACTTCCTCGCGTGTTTCTCTTCGCAAAGTGAAACGATTCCGAGGCCGCGTCACGCGCGCGCAATATTACAAAAAAAAAAAAAAAAAAGCACATCTAATTACGATACGCGAATTATTAATAAAGTCATAATATTCGCGTCGTAAAGTTATATATGACACGAATATTAAATTTTGATATCGCCGCGCGGGCCAATGTATGCATTGTTATTACAATGTATCGCATAACGAACGACGATATTATATTACAAAGTTGTTGCACGCGCGCACAAATACTCACAGTGCCCATTTGTGCATCTAAAATTAATACCGGCGTCGGCGAACAAACATCGAGAGAGCGGCGCGGCGCGGCGTGGCGTGGCGCGGCGCCGAACGCCAGATTTTCGCGGTACCTTTGAGTCCACTGATCATCCGACTGCTTAATCATTAGTATACGGCGCTTGCCGAATGTAATATCTAATAAAGCAGAAATGATTAAACAAAGGAACGATACACACACACATACACGCGCGCGCGCGCGCGCGCTCATACACACTCTCTCTTCCGGTTCTCTCCCCCCGGGGGTTGCACATACAGGCGGGAGAATTCGGTACGCAGCTGACACAGAGCAAGCCATTGCAATTTCAAAGCAATAATAATACACAGTTCGTAAACACAGGGCAATTACTAAATTCGGTAGGATTATGTTTAGAACATTAATTTGGCGTTTAGAAGATTATCATTGAGCTAATATCCTTTACGTGTTTCCACTGTAAATTTCGCCGCCAGAGAATCGGTTACGTTAGCAAACTTTGAATACACGACCTTGCGTGCGCACGTACATATATATATATATTTGTATTGCCAAAGTGTTAAATGTAACATAACGTAATTTAATCGTCTATAACGTACACAGACACGCACGCGCAATCGATGCAACACACACGTATGTATGCGTAAACACACACACATACTGCGTAACAAAATTCATTCTGCGAATATATTAAAGCGCTTGATGCTCTTCAATTTGTCGTAAAATACGCGTTCGATTATTGATAAATTTCAAATTTTCTTCCGAGGGATTTTTCTCGCGCGCGCATCAACTTCTCGAGGTAACGGGTGACATTTCAGCTCACGTCTGTTAGCAAAAGAGCGCGACCGGATAAATTTACACATGTATATTAGCCACGTGTCGAGAGATCGCCCCGCGCGTTCGCTTCCGCCGCTGCGGTCGTCGAAATCCGGCGTGTTAGCGTCGGGAGAGCGAGACAAGATTGATGTGCCCCGGTGTCAGAAACGTAATTGAATGAGTGGCTGGTACCTGCGTCGCATCGCCCGTAGCAAACCGCCCGCCGCTGTCCTCGCTCTTAATTCCTCTGCTCGCGGGGGTTTAGGGACCCCCTAAAACCTGCGATCAATTAACGGCGAACACCTGGGACGCAGGTCCCGCGCACGTCAGCTTCGGTATTGGTCTCGAGCGTTTCTTCATCGATTCGAAGGAACTTTCCTTTCCCTTTCCCGTTCTCGGGGTGTCCCCGTCGTTTTCGCTGACTTCACGTGACGTCGTCACGTAACCGATAAAGTGGAGGTTTCCCGATAAAAAAAAAAAAACAAAAAAAATCCTATTTCGCGGATAGCCGGTGTTTTTAATTTTTTGAATGAAATTTCTATTTTGTTATTATTTCATCATGTCACGTATATTTTTATTTACTTGCTGTTTGCATGAAATTGATATGTTTTGCTTTGAATCTTCAAAAGATAATCGCGCCGCGCTCTTTTTATCTTATTAAAATTCTTCGTTTAAATCTAAGTCTCTCGATAACAAATATCCGTTTTAATCTAATCGATTAGAGAATTTACGCACGACATTCTGTGTACGCACCAATTCCACAATGTCAGGATAATTTAAATATCCAAATGCAAACCAATTCCAAATGCAGTTTGAGCGAAATTATCGCACTTAGAGCAACACGTTAATTTTGATCATAATTTAGTTACGATGTATTATAATCGATGTATTATAAATTGAATCAATATCTTCATCGACACGCGGAAACGTCGCAATTCGCATCTTCGGCGCATTTCTGTCAAAGACAAGGTTTTCTTTTTTGTGAGAATCTGTGTGCTCGCGGATTTCGCGTTTGTGAAAAAAAAAACGAATACGACTGACCGCGCGCGCGCGAGCGCGGCGCAATGTCCTATTTCTTTTCCAATTTCCAAGCTCGCGAGGAGCGCTTTCAATTACCCGCGCTAGGCGGCAATTTTTCTTTGATCCGCGAGCATTTAAATAAAAGATCAGTCGTTAAGCGCAAGAGTCCTTTGCGTCTCTTCTTGCGAACGTCCGTAGCGGCGCGCATCTCTCTCAACTAGTCTCTTTTATGCGCCACCTGACCTACAATCTCAGTGACGATATTTTTAGACCGGGCTTTAAAAACCTTTCGTCGTGTATAAATGTCTTGAGGAATGCATTTGCGCGCGCGCGCCCGCTTGTTTCGTCCTGTATCTCGCGTGTTTTTTAACGAGCTCGCAACGGGAAACAAAGTGGACGGGAATTACCGAAAAGCGCGAGGCGCTACGTTCTCGCTCGTACATGCCTACGTCATCAGCCTTCCCCCCCCCCGCAAGTAATTGATTCCATTTACGTTACAGTTACTATTAGCACCGGGGCAATTAACGTCGCGTTTGTTTAACAAACACGCAATTGTACGTAGCGCTTCTAAGCACCGCTATCGTTTAGTTACGGTCCTTCGAAACACGCAGAATTTGATGAAATTTTATGAGTACAATCATTCACGTTGTTTTTTTTACACGTAAGATGAGATCACAAAAATTATTACTTGTATTCAGTATTTTTCTCAAAATTTTCCTGAAAAATATTACCGATCAAGTTTTAATAACACACTGATATATTCTCAACTCGCTCGCAAAGTTCGTATAATTTAAAACGAGATGGTGACAATTAAATTACATAAATACTGTATTCCCGAATATTATTGCGTAATAAAAAAAATATATATATATAAACTCGGTGGAGTCAAGTAATATTTCTCATATTGTGCGTACTTGGACTCGAGGAAAAGGGGAGTACGTAGTGTGGGAATCTCACGTACACCACCGGCGGAATGTGTGGAATGGAGGGCACGAGTGGAGCTAACCGCCCATTAAGAGAAGCCCTAATCTCTAATTATTTAATAAAAATATGTTTACGACGTGGCGCATCGTACGCCCCCTTAGAGCTCGTTTTGCTTCTTTTCGAGGAGCATGAGGTGGAGGGGAATCGGGTATTCAAAGGGTCGAAGGTCGATCTAACGAGCCGACGAAGACACGAGGGGCCCCGTAAGAAAGAAAAAAAAATAAAAGAAGAGTCACGCGAATACGTACCGCATTCGCGATTTGACATGCGAATATTCGCTTTGTTTATTTAATAATATTCGTTATCTCTCCTTTCTCTTTTTCGTGTTTATCGATATTCACACTGCCTCCCGAGCTGCGAGCTCTTCGGAATAGGAAAAAGTGAGGAGAATGCCCGGGTGAAACATTTGCTCCGTCACGGATCGCCGCGTAGGTGAATTGGGAGCCCAGTGCTCTTCTGTTCAAACACACCAAGGTGCCGTGTGTACACTGGCGTTTCGTCCACACACCGTTTCTCTCTCTCTCTCTTTCTCCTTCTCTCTATCTGCCTACACGTATATATACAAGTATATATATATATATGTGTATATACAGATATCCTCCACCGTGGAAGACGAAGGGGTCTAATATCGTACTCGGCTTTGTCGCACTTGTTTACCTTACCCCATTCTTGTCGGTATCGATCTCGTCCGCAATTCGGCGGAAGATCGATACCGACAAGGAACAAGAAAGAGGGCACGACGCCGCTGATTCTCTCGACCGGCGCGTTTCATTCGGGTGGAATTTCGTTGCTGTGCCATTGCGCGCGAGAGAATTTGTGTTATCGCACAAAATACAAAGAAACCTAATACACAACGGATATCTTTTAAAACTATCGCGAGTGAAACCGGGCACAATGCAATTCTCCCTCTATTGTGAAGGCGCGCGGGGGAAGGATTGAGACGAAAAGAAAAACTGATAATCGTTGCGAACAATAGAACGCGTCCTCGCGCGCGTTTTTTCTAGAAATCTCCTCTCTCGCCGGTCGTGAAACTCTCCCACAAGGATACAGCGAATTGCGAGAGAATCTCTTGCGTCTCGGAAAGAGCGAGCGAGAGAGAGAGAGACACACACACACACATACACAAGAGGAAGAAAGAGAGAGAGAGAGAGAGAGAGAAGAGAGGAACGGTTGGCCTAGCCGAAACAGCCGAAAACTGTGGTTACGTTCTTCAAGAGCCACTAAAAGGGCGCCTACCTGCCAAGAACCATTGATTACCGAAACGCTTCCCACACAGTCTCGCAGTCGGAAACAAGTCAAACTCCGTTAAAAAGCGCTAACGGAGTTCACGAGGAACGGTAAGTATATATCCTTGCGCCACTTAGAGACCACTGTAATTTTCATTAGAGGGAGAGAGAGAGAAAACGAGAGAAAGAAATTTTGGCGAGTACTTCTTCGAGAAGGCTAGTCTGGACCGCGATTTCTCTACGTTCCGAAATGCCATTACGGGGAACCCGCGAATTCGCGAAGTTGCTCCCATGCCGCTCGGCAGACTGGAAAAAAAAAAATTCTTCAAACGCTTGCTCAAAATATTTGAACGAAATCACATCGAGAAGTTGTTGCACAAAACTCGCGATTTATTATGAAAATTACATTTTCCCTATATCAATGTCGATAAAACACTGATTACACGCGGTGCCGACAAAGAATTATAGCGTTTATCTAGAAACGTCGTCATTAGAAGTAATGATCGTCCCGTATTTGCGGATTACAGGATGGAAAACTCGACGCGCTCGCGAAGAGCGCCGCGATTGAGCGGAAGATAACGCGAATAATGACGCGACCGGAGGTGCATCGGCAAGGTGACGTAAATAAGAAATTACAGCGATAGGTATCGGCAAAAAATCCCGATGAAGGATTAATCGGCGATTAACCTCACTTGACTCATCCTTGTTTCTTGTAAAATTCAATCAATTGAACGGTAATTATAAAAAAAAAATATTTAATAAAGAAAACTAGAAAAAAAAAAACACTCTTCCGACATTTTTATATAACTCTTCTCGTTCCCACTGTCTTTTCTAACAGAAATATAGAAAACTCATCGAAATCAAGAATCGTCTACGTGGGAGGCGAATTCGAGAGCGCACGTTTCCTCTCGATTCGCGGAAACCCAAAACCCAGCCGCGGAATTTCTCATGAGGCGAGATTAGCGGTGTGTTCCTTTCGTTTCGTCCTCTCCCTTTCTCGGTCTCGGCGAAGTAGACGCATGTCCCAAGGGATCTCCCGGCTAGAGAAGGAGGCGCCAGGGCGTTCTTGGCGGGGTCAACTAAGCTTTTCATTAGCCTAACCCCGATGCGGGGCCGCATATCAACCGCGGGACCTATAAAGGTCCTAAAACATTGACGCGAGCACACACACCGTACCCCGAGAGAGATCCCCTACGGGACCCCGAAGCGCAGGCCACGGACAAGTATATAATTATCCAGCGTGCCGCGGAGAGATAAGCCTAATAATTTGGTGGCGCCACGGAACGCTCGGCCGTTTTGGAGACACGCGAGCGGTAATTATCACCTGAACCAGATGGAGGGATCGTCTCTCGTTTCGATCTCCCTCTCCTCCCCTTTCCCGTTCTTCATCGCCGTCTCATCTCCACCCACGCGTCGACCCGGCGCGATTAACGTCGCTTCTCTCTTATTGTAACGCGCGATATCCTTCGCGTATTACTTTTCCTAAAAAAAACGCCCGCGCTAATTTTAGCGACCGATAATTCCCGAAACCTCCGTGGGCTGCTTTCTATCGTTCGTGAAAGCGAAGAAAATGCGCGGAGAAAAATAAAAAGAGAGATCGCGCCAACATGTGTTCGAACGCGTGCATTTTCCGTTATCTTTCCGCGTGTTTCACAAGAAATAATAAACGTGCATTGTGATTATAGTTTCTATTCCGTCGGTTTTCATACGAGATTCCATACAGTACACGTCCGTTCGCTTTATCGACGCTCATTTGTCCGCTCATAATCGTAAAGAGCAATATCGGTTTCGGTTCACCAACATCAAATAGTTGTCTCCGTAGCGCTTTCAAGGCTTCGTTAGTCAATATTGTTATTACAGCGGCACGTATATACGTATCGCCATCGAGAAAAAGAGAGAGAGAGAGAGAGAGAGAGAGAGAAAGAGAGAAAGACGGGGAGAAACTCGAACCAATTCCGCAGATCTTATCGTAGATAAATCTTGTAACTCCTTAACGCGCATGCACGCACACACGTTTAAGTGGTCGGAGACACGCGAGAAAGGCAATTATCTCGTGCGCCAGATAAACGGGCTTTGCTACCATTTTTTTTTTTTTTTTTTTTTTTTTTTTTTCGCGCGAGAGATGCTTATCTGTCATTCCGCTATGTCTCTTACGTAATTTACCTCACGCAACGTACCGCTGAAAACGCAATCGATCGAGTAACCACGTAGGACGGCAAATTTTTCTTTCCCCGGCAAACTCGAGTTTAATTGATTACACAGCTAGTTCCAAGGTTCGTAAATCTTCTCTTTTCTCGCGCAATGCAACTCTGTTGTGAGTGAATCAATTATTAGAGAAAGAAAAAAAGAAATATACGGACTCGACTTGGTTTTCAACGACTGTGCGAGTTTTTGCCGCACTTTTCGCAAACTGTAATTTCGACTAATTGCATGAAATCGACTGATAATTTCGCAGCGCCTTTGAAGAATATTACATCGTTTGTATCTTAATTCATGACGTTCGTTAACGATGTGTCGATGCGATAATAACAGTCTTTTGTAAATAACTCTCCGTTAAAAAAAAAAAAAAAAAAAAAAAAAAACGTTGCGCTCGTAATCGTCAGCGCAAAGCGTGTAAAGCTCACAAGTTGCCCGGTAATGATCGGCCGCACATCAATAAGAAGTTCGCCTTGCTCGCGCAGCTCGCTTAAAAAAAAAAAACAAACAAACAAACAACGACGATGCGACGATTTGCGTAGCTCGTAAACTAATTGCGTGCAAATCATGGCGAGTGACATGTGTTCGTTCTCTTTTTCTCTCTCTCTTTCGCGCGAGAGAACTGACTACGCGAAATTGCACTCGAAAAAACTGGAAATTAGAATTAACATCCGACTTCCAGCCGCGCTCGGTGACGGTTTTTTCATCACCGCGTTGCATCACGCTGGTTGTTCAGTTCGCAGCGTATAAAAAAAAAACAAAAAAACAAAATGCACGTAAACCACGTTTCCAAACATATCGGACATAAAACGCGGCGAATGATGTAATGTCGCATCGGTTACAAATAACTGTTATCAGAGGAAACACCTTTGCAACTAACAATTGTTATTAAGTGTATCCATTTGTGCAACATGCTCGTAAGTAGACAAGCCGGTAGACAGACAAACAGCGGATAGACAAGCCCTCTCGGCCCGGGGGCGACACTACGCGAAGTCGACTATTTACCAGAATGCAATTGGCTCCGTTGCCATTTATACGCCGCATCGGAAATTCGAATCGAAATTCGATTTTACGACGTCATAAGCCGAGACTTGCGAGAACTCTCGTTCCGAGTGTCGCGCTATCGTCTCCTCCTCTGGAAATTCGGCGACATACATCGAATCGCGCGTGATTGATTAATTTCTGACGCGATGTACGCTGATAAACGTTGAAATTCGCGCAGACAATCTGGCGCGCTATTGTTTATAATAAAACTGTGCATGACGTCGCGAAATTTTGTCCTGCCAATTGTGCATTACGCCGCGAATTAAACTTCGCGCGCGCTTGCGATTTTCTTGAAGCGGAGCGAGGGAGAGAATCTGCGCGTATACATATACGCGCGGGGAGCGTTTAACTGCTCCCACATGTACGTAACGTATCCGCGCAAATTGCCAGATCCTGTATCAGCGAGCCCTAAGGACATGCACGCTCTTCGTTCTAGCGAGAGCGGCGGCAAAGGACGGAGCGGATAGACGAACGAGCGAAACAGCCGGACGGACAGACGGATGGACGGACCGAAGATACAGAATGCGCGTGCGTGGGCAGTGCGGAGTCTTGCACGTGTTTCCACGTTACAACGGCCAAGGCTGGAGGGAATGAAGTGGCAGAGTTGGTTAAGAGTAAACCACTGAAAGATGAACCTGCTGATCGCCGCTCGAAACTGAAAGATCAAAAAGGGAAGAAGATCGCGTTGTATTAAAGTTGCGGTTTTTTTTTCTCTCAATAACGAGAAGTGACGCGAATCGCGAATCGCGATTACAATTGCGAAAAAAATTAATTTTCAGTGATTTTCAATTATACGATTGTCTACGTGGAAAAAACGAGGGTAAAGAAAGAAGATAAAAGTATTACCCTCACTTTTTAATTCCGTCGGACGAAAGAAGGCGAGCGCGTTTATAAAGGGTTTCGGTATCTCTTTGGAACGCGAATTCGTCTTTTCCCCCCCAAAAAACTTTCCGCGCTTTTTCGCCCTGTGAGTGATTTACCGTCACGAATGATTTATAACGCCAGTCAAGCTCGGCGCGGGTTAAGGGAAGAAACTGGGAGAGGCAATGCCCAACAAAAGGCCAAAGTGGAAGATTAGAGGCGATTATCGTGAATCAGGTGCGCGCATATTCTGACCGTAACTTAGCCGGGCTGACACGTGGATGGCTCATGTGTAACCAGATGATGTGTAACAAGAACTTCCTCGTGCATAGGTTCCGGGCTTCGCGCAATTCTGTCGACCTATCGATTACGCTCGCGTAACATGGTCGTTCGAAAATCTTGTTCGCGCGAAACACAATATTTTATGGACTTTAATTATAGATAACGGAGAATACGAGAATTGCTTTTTGGCGAATAAAATACGAAGTAATCTGCAAGAAACATCTCGGTGCGATATTATCGCTTGTACGCGAGCAGAAGAGACAGAAAAAAAAAAAAAAATCATAACTCATCGAAAGATAGTCACGCATTAAAGCGCATTACGTAACTCTCGTAATATTACGTTACTTTGTTACACACACCACGGGCAGCGCACATCAATAAAAATTGACGTGGTCTTGTTTCAAGAACCTCTCCCTTCCGACCGAACTATAAATTTTCTCTAATCGATAATCTGCTGGATATATCCGCCCCCTCTAATTGAGGTTTTCGGAAGGAAACGAATTTAAGACACCTGATCATTTCTATATAAGGCTTATAGTTGTCAGTCCGGACCGACGTTCAGTATCGATCAATCGTTACGCGCATTATAATCCGAGAGAGAGAGGAAGAGAACTTTCGGAAATCGTGTAAAGTCTGATATTAAGTCCGTATCCCTAATTAATTGTAACGTCGGGCGCGGAATTATAAACCGGCAAATCTCGCCGGGGACTTCAACGTGATTCCGGAGATGTGTTTAATTTGGGCCAATCGGACTCGGGGAATTATAAAACACGGAGGATTTGTGGGAATATCCACAAAAAACAGACTACATATTAACTCTGTTTAAAAATATCTAGAGAAAAGAATTAAAAAAAAAAAAAAAATTCCTAATGTGCAGAGGTAATCAAACTTAATTTTTTACCGCGTGGCGCTTTTCTTCTTCTTTTTTTTTTTTTTTTTTATACGAATTCTATAGCAACGCGAGAAAAACGGAAAGGAGATTCCGGTTTCGAAAGACGACAGGACCGGAGAGCGATCAAGCGTCATTAGAGCTCGTATAATCGTGCGGGCATAAAAGTGCGGCGCTACATGGTCTCTTTCTCTTTCTCTTTCTCTCTCTCTCTCGGTGATTCGAGGAGCCGATATAAAACCGTCTGGATTATAGAATTGCGAAACAGCAGCGATCGCGCGAGAATACCCAAATGACCCTTGGCCGAAAGTTCGTACACCATAGGTGTGTATATATATATATATATATATATATACAATATACATATATATATATATATATATATATATATCGTACAACGGGGAGATCAGAATTTCTCTCGCCGCGCGGGATATACCTCGGGGGGGTGGGGCACTGTATCATTTGGCGGATTAGCATAATGACCGAGGGATTTATATTGCGCGTCTTCGCAAGAAGGGGGCCGCCGCCGCGCTGTGGTAGCAAACGCGCCGAATGAAATAATGAATAGCGCAGTTTCTGGTATTCGATGATTATACGCATTGCAACAGGCAAATTATAGATTTGCGAATTCGAACCATCTCGTCGGTTCGGACCATCTCGTCGCATCTCGGCAAGAGGTGGGAGGAAAAAAGCACGCGAGAAGAATAAAACAAGAGCGAGAGCAACGTTTGAATATATACACGGCGCGTCGCGTCTCTAGCGTTGGCGCGATGCGAATTATTTGTAGACGAAAACGTTTCGAGATGCTGGCGCGCCAGCTGCCGAAAAAAAAAGAACGAGAAGAATAGAAGAAAGATAAAAGAGAAAGAAACGAAGAGCTGTAAAATGGGAGACGGCGTGACAAAACAAAGCAGGGATACACAAATACCGGGTATTAGGCATAGATCTGAGAAAATGAGTGTTTATGACTGTTACGCCGCAATTATTATCGAATGAAGAGTTCTTTATGAGGGACCGTCTGTAAATGACACACGTATACACACGATCTTTATAACCGGTAATTCTAGAACTCTCGTCTTCTCTAGACACGGAATACGAATGTGAATTCCGCGGAGATTTGCACCGAGTTATATCCAATAAAATCATTTCTCACATTTTATTCTCTTTCCACTTCGTGCGCGCGCGCGCACACACACACACACACAGCCCATATATCATCTCAATAATTTAATTAAATTTCCGTCACGCGATGTAATTAAATCATTGTAATATCCGGATAAAATTTTGTTTACCTCTTATGAATATTATTTAATTTGCTGTAACTATATATTATCTGCGCTGCTTCGAAAATGGAGCGTGAGTTTGTAACCGTCTTGTATCCGATAGAAATCCAAAAAAGCAGAAAAAAAAAAAAACATTGCTCTTTATCGCGCTGTAATAATAAAATCAACGAGATGCCACGAGGTAGTAGGTAATCGGCGCGCAGTCGGTTCTCCGGTCGAATAAAAACACAAAAGTCAACATCATTTTCCGCGTAGCAATAAGTGCGGCGTTTATTAGATTTCAGCACGAATTAGCGAGCGTAACGATAAACATGTTTTTGCAGCAGCACGAACTATTATACGCGTTTTTGCGTTTGCGAATGCACGCGGGGATCTCGTGATAAGTTCCACGAAGACTCCACGGACGAGTCCACGATTTCTTTCTTGCGGCGCATCTCTCGGGATGTCCCATTGTTAGTGTCAGCTTGACGGCAGAAGATGAGGGTGGACCATTAGGAAATTATCGGCAAAACGAAATTGGAAAATTATAGGCGAGCCGTGCGCGCGCGCGCGCGCACCGGGGGTGGGAAATTATTTTCTCTCTCTCTCTCTTCCTCCTTTCTCCCCTTCATCCACGAACAATGTGTCTGGAGTATATTTCGTAATAGTTTCGAAGCTCCGGAACGAGATACGCCACGGTGCCAGTGCCGTGACTAACTCTCTTGGGAACAGGTGGGTTCGTCTAGGCCAATTACACCGCCGAGCTATTATTAAATCCGAGCAACGAAAAAACGCTATACGCCTGTCCTCTCGTTCGCGATCGGGTTTTTTCCTCCCGCAACACAATGAATTTTTCAGCGCAAAACAAAAATACACACGGTTACTGATTGATTGCCAAACTCTTTTGCCATAAGTAATTAATCCGCAGTGGAAATTGTAGAGAAATCCGGACGTTAGATTTTTCAACAGTTAAAATCAATGTACGTAAGTAGTTTTTAACGTGTGAAACGTCTGTCATTGCACATAAAGTGCACTGACTGGTTTTCATTTGCAAGCCGATAATTATCGGCAAAAAAAAAGTTTCGAAATCTAACGCATGAACAAACAGTTTAATGATGATTCACAAAATAAGCGAGCGGTCATTTTCTTCTCGGATGAAATGAGACGTTTTTGCCGGAGCAGAATGTTGTTCCGCCGAAAGAAAACTAACGCCTTCGCTCACGATCGATGGTAATACGCTTGATTACCTTGACGTCCATCTTTGCCGAATGTCCGCCATTCATTGAAACTCTCGTCAAGTGACGCGAATAAACGAAATAATACGTTTGTTTCTCGCTGCTGTTACCTAGAATCGATTGTGAAATATTTCCCAGTGACGTAAATGCTGTTTACGTGCAAATTAAAAACGCGTTTGATAGTTGCAAGAACAAGCGTGTCACGTGTAACAAAAACTTCGTGTTTTTTCATTATCATCCTCCGTCTATTGTCATTTCTCGACCGCAAAAGTCGGCGCTTCATTCGCGATCGGATAGAATTGCGCGGGCGGGGGGGGG
>QVNW01003195.1:0-13480 GCA_014825475.1 Pseudomyrmex flavicornis
AAGAAGAGCGTTATTAATATTATCAGACTATCGTCGATATTTGTAGGAATATTGCGAGACAAACTCCAAGTGCCTCGGTGGTCTAATAAAGAAGGCGACAGCCCGGAAAGCCGGAAATTCCAGGTTCGAACCAAGATGTTGTGTTTTAAAATATTGCGAAAAAAACTCCTGGCTGAACGTAAAAAAATCCCATAAAAATATCTCACGATTTTAAGCAAAACAAATCCTTGTCTACTAAGTGGTTTTTTAGACGAATTTTGCAAAGATCTGAAAGCAAAGTAAATGCTACTACCGGTTTAGTGCGATATTCATTAAGATTAGAGATAGTAATTAAATACTGGATTTAAAGATTTGTTTGCGTTGTTTATCCAGACAACAAGAATATTTCAACACACACATATACACATATGTAGAAAGCCATGGAACGAGTATATTAACTGGTCGACCTTGCACGAACGTTAATTATGCATGCTCTTTTAAACGTTAAACAAGAGTTAGGTACGATAGCTCTCACTTTGATACGATTTATCGGAAATGACAATTCGTCGATATTCAAAGTGTTTCGCCGATGTTTCACTATTAAAGCGCAATAAGATACTAAAGAGAAGAAATAATAAGATACTAAAGAAAAGATAGTGTTTCACGGACATAAATATTCACATTTGTTCAATGCGAAATTTACATGTATATTTTTTAATTAATTTAAAATTATACAGCATAAGAATGATTGTATTTGTAAAAATAAAATTTCAACTATTAAAGCGCAAAATGTTGAAATTCTATTATTACAAAGACAATCATTTTTATATAATTTTAAATAATAAATTAAAAAAATATATATACATGTAAATTTTTGCATTGACAGATATGAATATTTGTGAAACTAATCTTCTTTTTAGTATCTTATTATTGCAAAATTTATAGCTTAATTTATATCTATCTTAATTTATGTTTCTGTTTGTGTTTCTATTCCCGATTTTTATATAAACAAGTCACTATCTCATCATCAAATTTACATGATAAATACACAATAATTCTCCGGCAAATGTGAATCACATTCGTTACAATAAATTGTAAAACAAGGCGCGTGAGTTACAATCTAAAATTCGATATGATTAATAAGTTATCGTTTGTAAGACAAAGACACGCTTTAACGAATTGTGTGAAATACTTTTGAATAATCACAAAGCATATATCACGATTGTCTCCGCGAAAATATTGCTTGTCATGTGTTGAGTAATCGGCGATTACCACAATCACTATATTTGAGCGGCCGATCAACTGACTCTTCATCAAAAATCAATTTGACACGTCAAATCAAAATTATTTTCTTTCAATAAAATGATCAATTAAGGAAGAGATATCGAATGTGAAACAATCGCAATTTATTTATCCACGCTGCAATCTTGTTCCGACCTAATTGCGGCACAAATTCGCAATTACATAGCAATAAGTTAAAAGTGTTATTAGTCACGGTAGAAAATTGCAATGTACAGAATTGCGATATAGGACGAATTAACCGGATTATCGTCTCTACCTAATTATGTAAGTGCGAATCTTTGCTTCCCTAAAATTTACGATCAACACATTTTTCGAAAACGAGTGCAAAAAAAGTAAAAAAAAAACAAAAACAAAAACAAAAACAAAACATTTGTTGCGTAACCGATGAAGCGCAATAGTCTTGAATCTTAATAAAAAAAAAAAGATTTAAGTACACTGTTAATAGAATATATAAATATTACACATGAAAGGGACACAACACTCACCATGTCTAAGCTTCCCCTTCCTGGATATTAGAAATGAGAGCGGCCTTGGCACCTTTTCAGTACAAATATTGTCACTGTGATCAGTCCTCACGCCAAAAAGGGCGTTCCTGCCGACTTTCATATATTGTCGGCCCATCGCCTTTGGCGACTTAGTCCCGAACAAGGTTTCGATAAACTTCATTTTGAATCTTTTTGGATTGATTCACGTCACAAAGAAAAAACAATATCTTCTCGAGGAAGTTTCTCGGCTGTCTGAACAACCGATCGCACCAATGACACTCGTAAGAATAAGATGATATTCACACTAGAGGTTCATAAATCACTCTCAATTGTCACTCTTCGAGTCTGAATTTCACTTCTTGTTGATTTATGATATGTTAATTCAATGAAATAAGTTCCTTATAGATAATATTTTCTAAAGGATCTGTTTTGCAAGTTAAATGTTAACTTCTCTTCAGACTGCACTTTGATAGATTTTGATCGATCTTCGATTGGCAGATAAGAAATATAAGAATATTGCGGCCGTATGATCGTTTAAAAATTAGATTACGTGGTAAGAGATGATTAATTATTAATAAATCTGCGTTCTGATTGGTTAGCTAAAGAGTTAGACCATATGCATACGGGAGATCGTCATCATTATCATCTGGCATTGTTGCACCAGATATTGATTGCGCGACAAACGTGAAAATGCATTGTCATCGTTACCGTCGTTATCATCACTATCTCCTCGTTTCTCGTCGTTGGCGTGCCAATAGCGTTATTTCGACAGGTACCACTCACTGTGCTCCCCGCGTTCGTATTACGCACACTGCACTTTCACACTTGGTCCAGGTAACACGCGCGTCGCCACGCGGCTTCACTTTCACTCTCGTCGTAATCCAGCCGCCACTAGTCCTTCATCTCTGGAATTCGCCTGAAATGCAAAACCGAATTCAAGATTAAAAAAGAAAAAAACTAAAATAAAAAACCAACCAAAGTGGAAAGAGCAGACGTGAAAGAATTCTTAACGTCGCGACGAATATGTAAATTGTAAAACAAAGAGGTAGCCCCGTCGCATGTTTAATCATATTTCATGTCATCGTTTACGCGTTGCGTAAATGCAATGTATGCATTTTGTAGAATCTTGTTTGTCGTAATATACATAATGTTAATATCGAAGTTACCGATCCGATTGCGAGAAACGATCGCCGAATTTCTATTTTCAAACGCATACAATATCGATTATTTATCAACAATGTCGAAACTTTTTGAATCACATCTAGTGTTGTGACATTTTCTTGTATCATCGCACAAAAGAACAAAAACATTTATCTGTTTTAGACTTTGTCTTAAGTAATATATTCTATGTTTCTCGTTAACATGTATTTCAATTTACTTGAATACCAATCAATGTTACTGCGTTGCAAACCTGTAATTTCTCAAATCTTCGTATCTCGTGACGTATTAACAAAAACAGCGATGTCAGCACATTGAGTGAGAATTAAGAGTATCGCACGTTATAATAACAAAAACAAAAAAAAAAGTTTATCGCGATCTACCTGGAAATCTATGTCTCGCAAAAAAGTTGATAATATCAAAGGCCGTAGTACAAAATCCTGGGAAAAGAACGCATCAGGCAAGTAGAATATTCCCGTGTGATAAAGTAATCGAATAAAGATTAACGCGCACACACAAAACTTTGTAAAACGCGCTTCACTGTTTCATTGTTTTTAAGCGAAATTATCTTTTGTTTTTCTCCAATTATATATTTATTATGTACAGAGTGTGTGTTAAGTTATATAAAAAAATGAATATCTCCGCGAATTGTAACGTAAGAAAAAGATTTTCTTATGTGAGTAAATTTTTTTTTTTTTTTTTTTTTTTTAAAAAAAATTACGACTGCGAAAACCAATGCATCAGGTTAGAGATGTTCTGTATTATATAATTATCGTTAATCACGTACATATGTATGCATACGTTGCGTTTCAATAATATCTGATGAAACAGTTAATTAAGCGATTACTGACGCACGCGCTTGTCGCAAACGCCATTTTTTTTAGTCATTATAATCATTTTTACTTATAAAATAAAAGCGTGACCGCGATTAACGTCACGTTAGTAAATCGAAGAGATTGAATGGATTGCATCAATGTAACACACAAAAAAATCGCAACGTTCAACTAAATGCACTTTAATCCTTAAGAGCATAATTTTTTTCCCCTTGACGTAAATGCTTATATGTTATAATAAATTAGACACATGGGGGTTGACATTAATATAAAAAGTATATAAAAGAGATGTACACAGAAGAAATAAATAAGAAAAAAAGTAATTTTAAAATACGTAAGCGATTTAGAAGAGAAATCTGGCTGAACTTTGGAAATATCGAGGTAGGAAATTTTATGTAAATTAGCCACGTATATACGTGTATCTCAATGACACGCGAAAGTGTAAACAAAATGATTAAATTTTCAAGACTAAGCGCAATGAGTTTTCAAAATTCAAGGAAAAAATGCAAATAACTGTTATACGTATAATAAATTCATTTATCTCACACACACACACACAAACTGGAGAACAGGTAATCTTTATGTGTGCGTTTTTGTACGCTACTCGTGCAAAAAATAATATACGCAACACACTCGTAACTTTCTGTCTCGTACTTGCAAGAGCGATCGCCAACGAGTCTTTTCGATGCTTTTACGCGCCGAATCATCTCTTTATTATTGCTTCAACTCACAGTAAACTTGTGCATTGTTTGACCGGTTCTGCCGCTTTCGCATCTGTGATAGAGCGCCAGATGATTTAAGTTGGTCATCTATTGACGAAGTCTGTTTTACAGATAAATTATATTATCATTTCTATTTAAATTCAAATCGGTAGTGTTGCGGACAATGCGCGCGACACAATAAACTGCACTTCACACTTGGAACACTTGTTACGCTCTTTACAGCAAATAAATGCAGCAATAGCAACGAATAAATAGCGTACATAATAAATAAGATCGCACGAGGTATATACATATGTAAGAAACCGCAGAATTGTTCTGTTAAATGTTAGATACTGTTAGAATTAAATGATAACGCGTGTAAATCGACACCTGCACAATAAAGCGTAATATTTTGCGGCAGCGACGGTTGTTTGCAGTTCGCTCGATTGATTAAGCTCAAATGTATCTAACCGAGGACATAAGTGCTCGTTAATGTACATATCAGTATTAATTGCCGATCTCGTTATTTAATCATACCCGATTCTTAAGCGATATAAACTCCGTTATCAACTTTCGATCCAGGATCAAGGAACAAGGTAGTTTCTTATTAAGCGTTAGGCAGTATAAAATGTTGGCATTCTCTCTCTCTCTCTCTCTCTCTCTCTCTCTCTCTTTCTCTCTCTCTGTAGTTCGAGAAAGTAAATCGTGCGGAATTCCTATCTAGCGTTAGTAAAAGGTTCATTGAACGTTTGGTAATTGCCTATATGGTGCGAAGTCTTAACAAACTTTTCTCTGAGTTATGAGCTTTTATCGCGTTTTTGTCGCAGTTTTATCGCCGTTGTGTAAACAATTTACACTTAAATATATATATATATATATATATATATATATATATAATATATATATCACAACGGACATTGAAAAAGTCAATGTCTTTGCTAATCTTTTGACTCGAATACGTGAATAATGTATACAAAAGTTGATATATAAAAAAAAAATCTTTATACAAAAAATATTTAGAATATTTTTAATACAGCGCGGAACGCGTTGTATGATGGAAACGATATGTTTTTGTCGAGTAGAGATATTAAAGAGATTTCAAGGTCAATCTAATTTTTCTAAATAAAACCATCCTAATTTGTTTATGTAAATCGATTTCTCCCAATATTTGCACAAAATAATAAAATTATAAATAAAATTATGCACAAAATAATAAGAGAAATCATAAAAAAAACACTTGAGTATTTTTGAGAAGAAAATTGTATGAATTTGCAAAGAGCAGCATGATTTTAACGTGTTTTTATAAAAAAAGTCTCCATAAAAAAATATATCTCATAAATTATTCAATTTTTGAACATCCTTATAACTTTTACGCCAATAATTGCAAGAAATTCGAATAAATAAACAATTAAAACGGTTCTATTAAAGAAATTTTTTTTAAAAAAAATTAAATTGACCTCGAAATCGTTTAATGTTTCTATTACAAAAAAAAATCGTTTTTATTATATAACCGTTCTGTATTAAATAGTTTTTATATAAAGAATTTTTTTTTATATTCTCAGATTGTGCAACTATTTACATCGATCACTTTACAAATTATTCTGCATATTACTATCTTTTTCTGTGGAGTCGTTGCTTTCCTGCAACGTAAGAGATTGAATCTTTTTCCTTTTACTCGCCGTAAAAGATCTTTTTTTTTCTTGTATATTTTTCTGGTCTTATTTGCGTCGTTCTACTTTCCTGCATCATCTTCTCTTTATCAGACCTATTTTGAAGCTTCTTTTTACGTCGGTAAGTAATAGCAATGACCTCAAATATATACCGTAATCGATTGTGATCGAACAGGAAGGAAGTCTGAAAACTGCCTTTCCATTTTGCGAGCAGAAATAGAAATATATACCTACACGCGTTTGACGCACGTTTCCGTCTGTTTTATTGCGCGCAAAAAAACTAGATCAGGCTCTCTCTCTCTCTCTCTTTCACGACCTCCCGATATTACCCGAAAGAAGTGAAACTATCCAAGAGTGATGTATGTGCCGATCAACGCTCCGTTACGACAAATTTGTATGATTGAACACGCAAAGAACAACAATCGATGACTATCCGACATATATCGCAAGACTTTCGCGGGACATTGAAAAAACGCAACCTGGCATTCACAAATTGTCATTTTTTTCTTACACGTATCCTCGCCCAAAAAGATTTTTCGACCCAATAGCGTAGTATACGATGATGTCTGTTCTGTCTTTAATCTTTTTATTGTTGTTTTATAATATGTTGTGCACACAATTCCATGTATTTACGTTTTTTTCTTATACATTGATTTAGTTTTTACAACAGAAAGAAAGAGAAAGAAACCGAGAACAAGCAAGTTTTAATTAGGTACGACTGCCTTTTAGAGACGAACTAAGAATACATCTTCGACACTAAATTTTTTTTTCTACACTCTTAATACTCACGAGTGCGTGACATTTCTCATGTAAAGAAATTCTTACATAATGCAGCATTGCTAGACTATTTCTTTCGAGCAAAAAATTATTTTTTTTTGCCGAATGTTATTGACAGTTGCGTCGAGAAAAAAAAAACGTAAATTACATAATTAGTATTAATTAATCTTCCTAAAGCAAAAATCTTTGAACGCATTTTAATATCATCATACTGCATACAGTTTGCGTCTGAAGTGCGTCGGAAAAATCCCCGTTTCCCAATATTCGCAACTAATGATAATTGAGGAAAAACTTTGGACAAGATATTTTTGCATTAAATAAAATTAAAAATTCTTTTTTCCTCATTCTCTTTTTCTCCATCAAAATCATGCGACAATTACATTCTGATAATGCGAGCCTTTGTTCTCAATTCGATCGTAATTGGATTTATTTCTATCACACGCACAATAACCATTAATTTAATAACCATTTTAATTAGATCATTCTCATCATCTATGGAGAATATTACATAGTCGCGCTTTTAATTATAGTCAATACTTATCTGCTTCATAAATAAAATATTTCCATCTTAATTGCAAGATTATTCAATAAGACATTGCACTGTCTGAAATTGATAAGCAACAAAAGTCATTAAACAATTTTTTCTTATAGTATTTTATAAATCAAACAAAGTATTGGAACAGATGCGTGCCAAAACACAAGATGTGCGTGTGTGCGATTTATTGATAAAAACTAAAAACGTACAAAAGGAGATAACAAAGACAGTTTATGAGTGTAACAATTGTTGCGTAGCTTCAAATTTTTTAAATAAAAGAATACCTATACGATCTGAGCTTCCAGTATCAGATATAATACTGATCGAATTTTCTTAATTTAATACGAAGCATCTCGGAAACTCATCTCTTAGAATAAAAACTGTCAGTGTTCAAAAGTTTTGCACTTTGTTCTACTATTGATCTGATTCCTCTGCTCCATAATTCCAGCTTTAACTCCCTTTTTTGTTTAACCAGCATACGTAACGTTACAATTCCTAGAATCAGTTTGATAAATTACATTTTTATTTAAATCAAAATCCGAAGGAGTTTTAGAACATTGATCGATTTAAATTATTCAAGCTTCTTTAAACCAATGGTATCTCCTTTTTTTTTAACCAACCGCGTGCCAGAAAGTTGATTAAATATGAGGAATGACAAATCCGAACTAGATTCCGAACTAGATTAGGTTTTATCAATTTCAGTTTGTTATGAATGATGCCAGATAAATTGAGTTTCTTATTGACTAAAACTTTAATTCTGTTTCTCATCACTTAAAAAATTAGCTGTAAGAGGTAATCACATTTAAATGATAATAAATCTATTATAAAATGTAAGTTTTTGAATTAGAATGAAAGATGCGATAAAAGCAATGATCTATCAATCGTATCTACGATGGTATTCCAGTTTTTTTGTGAAATTTTTTGGATGCGTGGAATAAAAATTTAAATATCTTCCAGAAAAAGTAACCTTATGATACCAATCAAAAGTAATTTTACCGTTAATTAAATTAATTAATTTTATATCTAAAAATCTGAACTCATTGTCTTCTTGTTTTTCTAATGTAAAACTGAATTGAGAAAACAAATGAATTGAGGTTTTTGAAAAAAAATTTATTTTTCTTAAAAAAACACCTCAAATTAGGTATTGTCTTTAAAAGAGAAATTGATTTTTCTTCAAAAGAAACTCAATTCATTTGTTTTCTCAATTCAGTTTCATATTAAAAAAACAAAAAGACAATGAATTTAGGTTAATATCGATCGATGTTTGTAGTTTTTTTTTTTTTTTCAATGAATCACACACACGTACATCTTGTGTTTTGACATCTGTCCCCAATACCCTGTTTCATCTTTTTGCACAAGCTAATTCAATTGTCCATAAATTACGATTGCAACGTTTTCCGCACCGCATTATAAGATATGCTTGCAATATGTTTAATCTTTAATTAAGTTACATTGTTAGAAATTCCAAACGAAAGTAAAACTCCCGTTCTATCAAGCAACCGCCGTATATTCTTTCTTCAACATTGATTCATATTATTTGCTCTTTTCAACGCATTGAACGGTGTTAATGAAACTAACCTAACGACTGTACGTCTATTGACACACATTATAATTTTTAAATATATGACTTTTCCTCGAAGAAGTCAAGTCAAACTGACACGCGACGATTTTCTTCGAAATTACCGGTCATATTTTGTTCGCAGAAATTCGTCATTTGAAAAAACAGGAAAAAAAAAAAAGAATACCGTTTACGTATTGACAAACTCAAAGTCTTATTTTTACTTTAAAATCTTGCTGTGTTAAAATACCAGCGAACTATACCAGTTGCTTTCAGAAAGATCTACCACTTTCATATTAATTTACTTGCAATCGAAATTAGCAAGACATCTGTCGCAAAAATAATAAACAAAATTAATTACGAGAGTACGCAAATAAAAAAATTTGCGAATATCGGGCTTACCTCGCGCCAACGTTAAACTTTCTCGGTGTTTCTTCAAATTTCGAAATTAACTTAACTTGAGCAATACTTGTGAAAAGATATGTCGGACACTACGAACGGACTTTCCATTTTTTCTTTGGGGCGAAAAATATCGCGCAATTCCGGCAATTAAGTGTTAGCAAGTCTGCTCGCAGCCCGAAACTCTTTGGCCGTCGATATGGAAAGTGCAAGGCGATGCAATCGCGTAAATACATTTTCGAGCTGTGCTGATGCTCGCAACGCGTTGCAACAATCGCGCTACGTTTTTCTGTTTCAGATGCAATTTTGCCACATGCAACAAGTGATGCAACGCAGTTATATACAGTTTTCTTTAAGAACTTTTGTTACAATTCAACTTCTGACCTGATATTACATGTCATCCGAAATATCTGTGTCGAATTGAATTCTTGCTTTCGATCGATGCACACTGAAAAATATCTACATAGAAATTCTCTTATATACATATTGTTGACCTTGTAACATTGAATTTCTATAATTACCTATAAATTAAATAAATCAATCGTGTTTGCAATTGATAGTTACGGCATTTACAAGACTAACAGTATAACAGTATCTTGTTCGTCGTCCATAATTTTTGCAGTATCTCTCTTTGATTATATATTATTTTGCATTTTCAACGATATGCAGTTTAATAAGAAGAAGACATTTGTTAAAATAAAAGACAATGAAATTGTAAATATCGTTAACCTCAGATAGCTCGGTATGAAAAGGTCGTCTCTCGTATGATTGATTTAAATTAATAAAAATGTCGTGATAAGACAAAATCATATATGCATGCATTTGGTTTGCGCTCTGCGTCGGATGTAAAGGAGAAAAACGGAGAACTCCCCGCGGGATTCCCGAATACTAAGGCGCAGAAGTGTCGATTCTAATTTTGGATCGCACTTAGCGCACTTTGCTTCAATATCCAAATGTGTAAATATAAAAACCGTAACGTCACTTTGTCACGTTCGAAATTTTTTGAACATTTACAAGTTGCTATAATTTATTAAAAAAAATTGAAAACAGTCAGGAACATCGATTCGCAGAAGTTATATATATTCTTCTTCCTCTCGTCATCTCCTTTGAAATTTCCCTAAGAAAATTCTTCCCGACAAGTTCCTACTTCCTAGCGATGCACGTGTACGTATGTATCGGATGTATTTGCAAATACACAGAAATCCCGAAATCGTTGAAATTTCCACTCTTCGAGAATTCATTACCAACATTTCTAAGTGGTACACGAGAAATCGGTACCAGTTATTTCGCGATTAGAGATCCGCGTAAAGTTAAGTGTAAGATGTTTGCTTTTAACATTTATTTTTATTTTGTTTTTTTTTTTTATTGCATATTTGATGCAATCAATTCGCCATGGACGATAAATCACTACACGAGGCTTGACTTTGCAAGGAAAATTTCTTCGATATGTTTCGCTCGATTGTTACTAACGCACATTGCTAATTTCTCTACGGGCTCAAGTGCACAGAAATGTATACATCTAGGTCACGTCACTTTTCAGCGCGTCACTTTTTTAAAATTGTTTTCAATACTTTCTTCTTATCTTTTCAAAGATCTAAGGTTTTCGAAAACATTCAAGCATTTTTCCTCCAACAATTTCCTTTTAATTAAACTGTATATTCTCCTTTTTTTTTCTTTTTTTTTTTTTTAGAAATTCTCTTTTGGTAATTCTTACTTATAAACAACGAATATTGATGAAATGACACAAAGTGTTTTAAAACGTGCAAAGTAAGTCGATAAAAAAAAAAGACGTAATCGTGATGTGACTGCACGCGAAAAATGTAGCGAGATTTGCATGCATATCCGATAACATTGAAATCTGATTCGTGCGTCAAGACGTACATACACGTTATCAATATCTTATTGTAATATTACTGTTCTTAATATTTTTCATATTATTTAATAAGAATTACAATATTAAAGAGATACGAACTTATTTATTTTAAGATTTTCTGAGAATATGTCACGCATTGTTTTTTATTTTGTAATATTTGCATTTTTTTTAACCATTTTAAACCACGGAATTGCACAATATTAACAAAGAAATGTTAACAACAACATATTATTCAGTAAATGCGAGAAAACGTTTCAACGTGCGCGCGCGTGGATCATCCTCAGTTCCAATATTTCTAACAAAAATAAAATAAAATAAAATAAAATCAATTTGGATTAAAAATTTTTCGAAAAAATTACGTCAGCGCGATACGCGAAAATATAAATAGCCAATTTATCTATTTATGCTCGGAGCAACGTAATCAAATTTTCTGATTTCGATACGTGATACCGCAATGTTACTCAACTGTGTTCTTGGAGACCACATTCTTCACCGATGTCAGATGAAAAAAAAAATGCATATTTACTTACGTAATGTCACACATAATCCAACCGTCCTCGGCGTTCGTTGATTTTGTTGACGATGTCCTCGTCGGCGTCGTTGGACTTTTCTGAAGTGCGTGCACACACACAGCTGGGTTCATTAACTGACCAGTAAAATCCCTCTTTATGTAACTCACAACAAGCTCTTCGAGAAAGAGAGTGGGACGAGCGACGAAAGAGACCAAGCAAGTTTCTCTATCTCTGTTAATTAGGTGCAATTTAATCTAACGTTTTGATTTTGCGTGAGCGATTCGTAAGATAAATTCTTAATTCTTCTCACAATTCACAAATGATCGATTTTTAATCGAAATTAAACCGATTACATTTGTTGAGAATATTTAACTGTTTGAGTATATTTAATTGCCATCAATTTTCGCGCGAACTTTCTATTCTTCTCGGCACTTGTCGCGACGGCCTTGCTAGGTCGCGAGATCGGTTACGTTCAGAAAACTCAACGGTTGAGAGATCAACACTTATGATAGGACTATTCCTCAAAATCTGCGACGGTTCCAAAAGTATGATCCAATCATAAGTGAATATCTCTCAACCGTTGTGCAACTGTTGAGTTGTCGCAAAGTATATTTATCGCAATTCCGTGATCCCGAGAAGAATATCGGTTTTCTATTATAGTTTTCCGTTGTTCAAAATAGGAAAAATTTCACAGAGTTCATCTTTTATCTCTTGTTTCTTCAACGAAAAGAGCGTATTATCTCTTTAGTAACCGATATCATTCACAATAAAAACGTTTCGATTGCTCACTCGGCGATGAAGATCACTTGTTGCGTTCTCGCGAACAATTTCGAGGCGAGTCGCCGCGAACCTTCTTTTTAATTCACAAGTCGTCAATATATACGAGGAACAGATAAAAAGAGAGAGAGAGAGAGAGAGAGAGAGAGACAGAGACAGAGACAGAAAGAGAGAGAGAGAGAGAGAGAAAGAGAAAGAGAAAGAAAAAGAGAGAGAGAAAAGAGATTATTTAACCAGGAAAGAAAAAACAAAGATAAAAGAAGATAAAAGAACAAAAGTTAAAAGAAAAGAAAAAAAGAAACGAGGGAGAAAGCGAAAAATCGAAGAGAAGAGACAAGGTGATCCGATAACTGACGTTTGGACGTACACGCGCGGTCCACGATCTGTCGAATAGCGAGCGAGGAGATAGTGCGATGTAGTGCTGCAGCTAGTATAGACCACACCAAGTGGCCACCAGATACCCACCAAGTATCCCATCGAAAGCCGGTGGTAGGGAAACGCGTTGAATGTAAGCTCGGACTCTGGATAGTGTGTGCAAATTGTCGCTGACACTCCACCGTTTTTTCATATTCCACATTAATTAACGATTTATGTACTTCACACTTTTTTGTCAGAGACCAATACTATTAATATGAGAATAAAAAAAAAATTAACGGAAAAGTATATAAGATAAACTGTAACAATTGTAATGCGTCATATGTAGGACAGACTAAAAGAAAATTAAAAACCAGAATAAATGAGCACAAAAGTCAGATCAACAAAAATTCTAACTCCTTATCAGTAGTCACTGAACATCGTTTAGACACGGGACATGATTTCTTTTGGAATGAGGTAAAAATATTAGATACCGAAAATTTTTATTTTAAAAGACTGATTTCTGAAATGCTCCATATTAAAATTCAAGAAAATGCAGTTAACATT
>QVNW01003196.1:0-33222 GCA_014825475.1 Pseudomyrmex flavicornis
TTTTGAATTGAAATTTCAATTCTTAAATTCATATAGGATGCTTGGTTTGCATCTCATATATGATAGACCCCGTACACCCCCTTAATTAAGCGAATTGCGTAACATAAAGTCACATCGACTTTGCGAGCGAGCAATTTATTTTTCTGCTTTCTGTTAGATGAGAATGTAATCGGACAGTTAATTCACTCAATTCTCTCGCAAACGAGTAATCTGAAATTTCTTTGGGGACTACGTTAATTATTAAACCGCAAGATATATATGACTAAAAGACATTAGCAAATATAGAGTTTTGTCATATTCTCGCAATTTATACATTTTTTAAGAGCACCTTAACAATAGCTTTTCCGGAAATGTTTTATCAAGATAGAGTGCGAGTGACATTTTTCTTCCAGCTGACAAGATTATTATTTATCAACCTTATTAGTCGGAAGTGTCTCGTAACGAGCCGCTCGATAAGCTGTCAAATGTCGCGAATACAAATACAACTTTTACCGCATAAAAGTAAAAAATTAATCTTACATATCACACAGATGTTATAATAATATTCCAATGTATTGCTTCATTTTTCGACAGAAACTTGTTTACCATAAAATTATTTATTTATTCTCCTAACTTTTATTTATATTATATATTTTACACAAAAGATCACTTTATATAGAAATTTATCAAACAAAACACAGAAAAAAATTTTCGTTCTTTTTTTTATAGTATATGTTTGGCATATACTGTAAATTTATGTGATACAGTGGTTCGAGATTAGGCATCGGATTTACTTCTGCGAAAATATATGGTTTCAACACCTTCTGAGCACGTTAGACAAACTCAGAAATATTACTATTGGGAACGTGCGAATACTCATAAAATATGAGATGTGTCGATTACGAATACTTGGTCATCAGTTTCACAACGAGATTAATTATCCAATTGGAATTGGAATAAGAAAATACTATACCGACCCAGATATCAAAATAGGCCAAGTTTCATATTACATTAACACGTACATACACAACACACAACACACAAACTTTACATGGTTTGTATAAAAAAAACATCATTGTGCAATATAATATTAAATATATAACTGAAAAATAATGAAATGCGTTGTTTGTCTTCATGAATCGCAGTGGTCGATTGTAACAAATTCGGATCGAACGTTGAGTATCCGGCAAAGCAGTTGAGTATGCTCTCGCATCTCTTGGAGCAAACAATTGTGGATAGGAATAATTTAGGGGTACTTACGAAAATGGGGTACGGTGTGCCGCGGTAAGCGCGCGAGAGATGCGCACCGGCAGCGGTTTGTCGATTGGGGGGGAACTACTGTTCACACTGCGCGCGAGTGCACGTTTTCACGGGCAACACCTCGCGAAAGTATACACTCAAACGGTACTCAACATCTTAATTGTCTATCATGATCGACGACAATGAATACAGTTCTTGAAACGCGGCAAACGCGCGAGGACCAAAAGTGGAAGACCACGCCGGGAAGAAACCCCGACTTTGATAGCGCGACGACGGCGGACCGAATGGTAGAAGCGGACGAAGGTAGAAGAGAGAGTGGCTTGCCGAACACAGCGAGAGAAAGGAAGAGAGAGAAAGAGAGAAAGAGAGAAGGGTAAGAAGAGACGTAGATAAGGGTAGATAAAGATAGAGAGAAAGGGAGAGAAAAGAGAAAGAGAGAAGACAAGAGAAAAAGAGCAGAGAGAAGAGAGGTAAATCCGACAAATGCAATCAGTCACTAATTATTACGAGGAGAAAAAAAAGGATTCGATAGAGAGAATAGATTGATAGACAACCGCGTGGCAGCTAGAGTCGCGACGCACTGCTGCTTCGCGGCTGCGAGTCCCCACCATAGATTTTCACGAGCTCGCTCTACTACCCCCACTGCACCCCCGCGCGCGCGGTCAACCCCTCACCTGCTACCGCGCACCAGCCGAACTACGGCACCTCGCAAGCCCCGACGCAATCCGTCCGTGTACGTTCACCACACCCCCGCGACTTGCACACGACTTGTTTGGCCCCGAGGCTTCACTTGCGACGGTTATCGTGAAGCGAGAAGCGGAAAGTCGACGCGAAATCGCGCAGTCGTGTCCGATTCAGCGATTCCGCACAATATTCAAGTCAAAAGCTCACGAGACGAGGGTCATCGTAAAACTTTTACTTTAAAATGCGGCAAATTCTCGCAATAAATGGGATCTAAAGTTAAATCGCGTCACGGGCATACTGCATTAGAAAAAGAGAGGAAATTAATGTGAAAAATATATTGGAAGATTTGTCAAATATATACATATATATCAAGTTTCATACACTTAATAACCCAATATATATTATAGAATATGTACAACTATATACATAATATATTTAATATTATATATAATATACTATATGTATATTTAATATTATATATATGCATATATGTATTAAACAAATTGAACGAATATAATGTTTAGAGTGACGTGTTTACAGCAAAGTGCATTAATGCTGTTTGACGCGCCTGTTTTTGCAAGAAAAGGACAAAGAGATAATATACACTCAATTTACTCTTTTTATTAATTTTGGACATAAAGCAAGCAGTTGTGCAATTAATTCTGTAATTACAGAGCTAATATGTTTTTTAAATATTATAAAAAATTTATCAGTACAAAACGTAAGGACATTATTTTTATACTCGAGAGAGAAGGAAAGAGAAAGAGAAAAAGAGAGAAAAGAGAAGAGAGAAAGTGAGCACAAATAATAAAAATAAACGACAATTACATTGTACAAGCACACTGACGTTTATATTACATGTCTGTTGGTTGTTATTGGCATGTTAGTGGATTGACACCCTTGCCATTTACTACCAATTCACATTCCGACAATGCCGTATACCGAAATGCATTCCATGCTGGAAGGATTAAACTAGCTGAATGTAGTACCTACTAGCGGAGCCGACGAGCATTGCATCGGAGCTTCAGCTATGCCAGCCTGAAAGTACAGAAGTTTTAGTGCATGTTCCAATTTTCAGTATAACAATTGCACTAGACCATTAAATAGTTTTCAGAGAAAGAGAACTAACTTTTTCTCACGTTACTATTGAATCCTTATTATTTCTTTTGCAAAGGATCTAAGATACTTAAATTCGAGTTCTACGCAACTTTAGATTAAAGAAGTTCTTAGCGCATATTATTATTATTATTATTATTATTGTTGTTGTTGTTGTTGTTGTTGTTGTTGTTGTTGTTTTTGTTGTTGTTGTTATTATTATTGATATTGTTGTTATTGTTGTTATTGTTGTTAAAACACACACTAAAAATATTAATACTTAACAATAGGAAACAAAAAGAAAAATATTAAGGAAAATTAATATTAGCAAATATTAAGAATATTTTTTGACAAACAAAAATATTATAGTTGACAATACTGACAATAAGAGTTTATCTCGCGTCGATGCTTTTCTTAAAGTTAAAACATAGCTGTATCTTTGATTTTTATACGAGAAGATTGTCGACAAATTTTGAAAATACTCAAGTCAAGAGATTGCTTATTTAAAACTCTCTCACGCTCGAGAGCCATATACGATAAGAGTCGGATTCCACGATTTCGATTAATCTTCCCGTAGTGAAGCGAGAATAAAAGAGAAAAATAGAAATTTCAGATCTGTTTATACATTATCAGCCAAGATTTACCCCCCCACAGAATTTAGTAGGGTCCATACTTACTAGTTTTAGAGTTAAGCACTTCGAGTCTATCAATTAAACCGACTTGCTAGCAGGCCAATCGATCTCGAAACTTCAATTGGATTTGGCAGCAGCCACTTGCCAGCAGTCAGACCGAAACTGTTACTTCGATCGGGCTGTCTTTTCAGATGGAGCGAGTGATAAGTACAACTCGATTTCATTAGTCGGGCAAAGTATACTACGAAGGAAGTATACAGGTGAAGATCCCGTCGAACACAAATGCGTCTCGCAGACAGAACACTAAAGTGATTTTACTTTTGCGCAGGGATGATAATCGAGCTTGGCAAAGACGTGCATTGCACTCCAATTGAGATATTGCGATATTGAATTGTAGCTTCTCTGAACAAGCATTGAATGAATATAAGATAAAAATATGAATCTCGCTGGATATGTATTTGTATCTAGATTTTCAGCCAGTTAGAAAATAATCTTCTTTATGATAATTATATAATTAACAAGTAATAATTGTTTCTCTACAAAAGTTTCTAGTTCTAGAGAATATTTTCTTTATTTTAAACAGCTCTTCGAATAATTACTATTTCGTAACACAAACTAAATCTCGATGCGAAACTGCTGATGACAGAGAAATACAGAAATACATTAATATACTTACTATATTTAAGTAAACATATATATATGTGTATATATATATATATTTTTTTTTACATATATATATATATATATTGGACATGTGTATATATATATATATATGTGTGTGTGTATATATATATATATATACACATGTCCAAAAGTTTTGACAACAAAGAAGATTTAAAAATGTATCATATTGTGTTTATTTAACATCAAACACATACAGACTATCTTCTCATTTCACTATGACATCAAACACGATATCACATTAAGTAAATTAAATTCAATTTTATGTGATTGTATTTAGTGCTAAATATAGGAGAGAATATAGGCCATTACTAAGTGGGAGCATATAATGTACTTTATAGTACTGAAATGTAGCCACACACAATATCAATTTAAAAAACCTAAATATATAGACCATATAGAAACATTTTGTGACATATTTTTCATTAAAAAAAAAATTATTTGCAACAAGTTACTGTAAGTTTGATGGATTTTAGAATTTACAAAAACTTTTGAAATTAAACATTATTTGTCAAATATCTGGAAGATATGTGGATCAATAATTGGCAATTTATGCAAAACATGATTGTGTGTGTGAACGCACTATGTCGTTATTAAATAATAATGCAACAATTTCTATATTTCGGATTGATCCGCCTCTCTTTTCGTTAAGTCACAAGTGTAGATTCAATTAACTAAAATCGTATTTTCTCATATTCTATACAGAGCAGCAAACATTTTTATCATTATCGGTACTCTCTGACGATGGTAACATATATGTTTGCAATCAGAAAGTGCGTCTTCTATCCGAGATCTGAACCATTAGGACTATATAACATGTACCGCGCGAAAGAAATCTTGTATATTGAGTTACCATCTAGCGGAATTGAATTAAATTAATATTTATGCAAATATATGATAAGAGTTGCGTAATATTATACCAAGTTTGACATTTACCGCGCACAACAATTTGCATTTCTATATTAAACTATTATTTTATACTATTAGTAGAATAATTAATTAATCAATAAATAATAATTTTTTATTACAAAATTATTTGGACAAAATAAATATTTATTCTTTTTCTCTCTCTCATGATTGTAAAAGTACTTCAAATTTAAATATAAATATTTGAATGTTCTTGTTTCTTAATTTTCTGCATATTTGACATCTAGTATGTCTTATGCATTTATATACAAACCTTTCAAGGTCAGTAATTTTCTGTTGCGTATAAGACTATTATGTCTTATCTTAATAGACTCTTATCTTCTTCTTCTGCTTAAGTATTCAACAATTGCTAATAATGATAAAAAATATTCTGGAAAAGATAAGATATCTTTTGGTTAATCGTTATCATATTGTCATGTGAAGTAAATAGATTTACCGTAAAATTTATTTAAGGAATTAATTGTTTATTAATGAAACAATTATAGTACTACAGCTACTAATAAATACAAATAACTATCTTATTAACTATATTATGTTCTGCATCATAAAAAAACTCTCTAAAATTTATACGTTAAATAAATTATTGTTTCTTTATTACATATAAATTAAGATTACAAATATCTTCGTTATTTTTTAAAACTTTTCTATTGTAATAATTCAGTTGCTGTTATATGTAATTCTAATACTCATAGAGGAAAAGTTTGTTGTCTTTATTTAACTTTATATCAGATTTATTTTAAGACTATGAGTCTGTGAGAGAGAAAGAAAGTGTTAACATATATGAGGGGAAGTCCAACGCGTGTGCGAGAATTTTGTTTGAAATAAATACGAGCTTGGTAACACTTCGTAGAAAAAACTGAATAAGCAGTTGTTGTAGTCGCGGCGCAGCCGCGAGATCGTGAAAGGAACTTGAAGTTTCAGCGAGATAGAGTAGCCAGTAGCATTTACGCTCGCTTTAGTTGCCGAACGTGAAACTAACGGAGAGACTTGTCGAATTATAGTTGTGCGTGTAAGTAATTTATATCATATATTTTGCAATTTTTTTTTAATGACGCTATCTTATAATAAGTAAAATAATAAAGTTTAAATTTATTTTTTATTTTGACATCATTTTGTTTAGAGTTAGCAAATATATATGATTTTTATCTCTTTTTTGCACAAAGTTTGTCAGTGCGACTTGTGAATACACTAAAATAAGATTTTCATGTACATATAAAATCATGTGATATGCTTTCATGAAAAAGTGACGTAACAAAATTTATAGTCTTAAGTATATTTTGATGGGATATATATATAAAGATGCGTAACATATGCCTGTATCGTACCTGCATTTTTTCTATAGATATGTCTTATTCTACAGATATATATGTATAGTATATATATTACATATATATCTTATATATAATATATATAATATACATATATATATTTTATATATAAAGATAAAATATGAATAAAAATATGAAAGATATATATATATATATCTTTTTTCCATATACGAATAAAACTGCAGATATATAATACAAGGATACGTAACAATTATATCTGTATATGTATATTACGCACTTTAAGGACATACTATTCTTTAACCATTATGACTAATGTAAATGTCATAAAAGTGTATTTTATGATCTTACAATTATTCAGATCTCACCTCTTTAAAACAAAATCTCAAATAGATTTTTATCTTAATTTATCTCTATTTTTTTAAGATGTACATATTATATACAATAATAGTGCTGAATCTTTTTTAATAGTAGAGGAGAAGGCAATATATTTCTTATTTTACTTGAAACGTGTAAATTAATTAATATATATATAAAATAATTTATATTAACATATAATAACATATTATATGTATTAATAAAATATATAATAACATATTGTGTGTATTTAATTTACATGTTTTAAATAAAATAAAAAATATATATTTTGCACTACCATCTAGCATATTGATTCACATGATTGAATTAATCTTTGCTATAGTTTGATGCTATATGAGCTAAAAGTTTTTTGTTAAATTTGTTGTGTTTGATTAGAAAAAGATAACTCCCCGCGTTGACATTTTTATACAAATATAACAAAATTATATTTTGTAAAATATATAACTTTGGAAGCCATCTTTTCTAGTCAAATTCTTTTTTGTGTTCAAAGTTAAGTTTCTAATACTAAAGTTCTTTTTTACTTCTCTGTTACTTTTTCTCTTTACATTTTATATGTATAGTTTTTATCATATACTATTTTTGAAAATATCCGCCATCAGCGTGTAGTAATGCAGAATATATACATGGATATATATATCACATCACAGCTGGTTACATTCAGAAAATACAACAGTTACACAATAATTAACAGATTATCATCAATTATTATTTGTGATTAAATATTTTTGAAATCGCGATAGATTTTGAGGAGTTCCTATCACGCGATGATCTGTCAATTGTTGTGCAAATGTTGAGTTTTTGGAACGTAACCAAACTTTATATCTAACTAACCTAACAAAAATGAATTGGTTAAAATCGGTAAATTTTTGTTGACAGTCACAAATGTCGCAGCTACACAATCTTGCTGTTTGTTTACGAATTAAAAGTTGATAAGAAATATTCAAATATTTACAGTCGCAAGAAATATAGATATGTACACGGAAAAGTTTCGAGTTAACGCAGGATAATAATCTGCACGAATGTGATATAAAACAAAAAAACAAAAAAACTATCATAAAAATCGTATACATATACAAATATTTTAATATAAAAATTTTAAAATATTAGTTAAAGTTTTAAAAACTTCTCATGTGTTTTTTCATTAAAGTATGATAGTACACACAAGATATAAGGTACAAATTAGTGTAATATAATATAAATTGTTGAACTATAATAAATATATATAACAAGTATATAATTTGTACAGATAATAAATATATCTACAAGTAGTAGTTTTATACACACAGAACTATTAAGATTATATCAACATGCATCAGCAATGGATGATTATTTGTCTACTAATAGCATATGTGGATCTATCATATCAGGTAAATGATAATAAAATTCTTCTATTTATACTGATACTTTTCTATTTTTACTTATATTTTTATGTGTTAACAATAGCTTTAAATATATTTTTTATATTTGCTTACAAAATATATGTATTTTATTATGCATAGAAATCATTACCAAATTTACCAACTTATGTAGCAGCTGTAGTAGAATATCATTCAGAATTCTATTCCGATAGTGTACCAACTTTAAGAAACAATACTAATGCATATGTTAGATTTATTAAAGAAGCTAGTGCACAAGTAAGTATTTAAAACAAATCTAGAGTTTTGCTATTTTATGTAAAGTGTATGATTGGAAACAATTTTTTGCTATTATACATTCTATGTACAGAGATTACTTAGAGCATTTAAACATTTTTCAGAATGTTGATATAATTGTTTTCCCAGAAGATGGCTTGACAACTTACACTACGCTAGGAAGACACGAATTGTACAATTGGACAACTATTATTCCTGCTGCTTCAGATAATTTTATTCCTTGCACTAACACGACTATTGATGTTAGCATGGTATATATTTTACATGTTTATTGTACACACAATTCTTGATAGCAGAACGTGTAATTTTACACAACATTGCAAATTCGCAGACACTAAGAAATATATCATGTGCTGCAAAAGAAAATGAAATCTATGTTGTGATCAACATTGCTGAGCAACTTCGTTGTGTAAATCAAACTAAATGCCGAGAAGATAATATGTTTTATTATAACAGCAACGTTGTCTTTGATCGCAAAGGAAAGATTATTGCCAGGTACATAGATACTTAGATAAATATACATAAAAAGGAAGCAGCTTCTGACGATCTTGATTTTGACATATGTTATTAAGGTCATGGTTCTAAGTGACTTCTAAAAGATTGTAGTTAATGCTCACCGTTTGTGTTATGTACTTCCACATAAGTTTGCGACTTTTTAATTACGTTCTATGTATGACAAATTTTGTTTTGACATATCATTTTTTGTTAAAAACTTTTTAATGAACAATGATCATTTAAAACATTTTGAAGGTCACTCAAAACCATGACCTTGATAACATATCAAAATCAAGGTCATCAGAAGCTGCTCTTCTTTTATGTATAAATACTGACTATCATTGCTACTGCTGTACATAAAAATATTATATTTAATTTATTGTATAGATATCGTAAAGCAAATCTTTTTATGGAACATAACTTTGATACAACAAAAGAACCAGAAGTAATAACTTTTGATACTGATTTTGGGATAAAATTTGGAACTTTTACATGCTTTGATATATTGTTCTACAATCCTGCCTTACAATTAACAAGACATCATAATATCACTGACATTGTTTTCCCCACTGCATGGTTTTCTGAAGTACCATTCTTAACAGGTGAAACAAACTAAATATTTTTTCGCTTTTGAAAAATTTTATAAAAAATTGTATACTAATTATAGAAAGTCAACAAAATATTATTAAATTTTTAGCTGTACAAACACAAGCAGGATGGTCATTTGCCGAAGATGTAAATCTTTTAGCTTCTGGTTATAATAGACCTTTTTCTGGCAGCACAGGCAGTGGAATTTACTTAGGTAATTGAATAAAATCTTAAAATTATTTATAATTGTGATAATTTGTCATGTAAGTGTATGCATTGTACAAGGCAATATTTCACAGGTCGTAAAGGCGTAGGCACAGCCACAATGTCTCGCATTGACGAAGACAAAATGTTGATATTTGAAATACCGAAAATAAAGAGGACAAATGAACCATATCATAATCAAATGAAAGACAATAATCAGCAAACAAAATCGTACAAAGAGGAGCGTACACTCTATGAATCATGGGACAAGCAAGAAGACACTAAAACGAAGACTGATAATAAAAATATAATTTTTAAGCGTGATTTTATTGATCGTTTTGAAACGTTTTTATTCCAACAAGATATTAAGCAAAAATCACTTTGCCAGAATTCTTTTTGTTGTGAATTCACAGTATCAACTGTATTTACAGATCCGAACATAAAATATCGGTTAGTAGTTTTTAGTGGTACTCGTGAGTATGGTATTACTGATGCTAGCGTGAGCACGTGCGGTATAATTCAGTGTTTGAACGAAACCATTGCGTCCTGCGTTTCCACTCCAAAAGATTCAGAAACACTATTTAACAAAATGGAAATCACAGCAAAGTTTGAAGATTATAAAAATATTTTAATTATGCCGTCGACATTAGGTTCAGATTTACTTCCACTTAAAAGGTGGGCATATGAGGAACATACACATGACAATCACGTGCATGTTACTATATCGTTAAATAACAGCATAAACAATGTAGTAACGTTCGGATTATACGCGAGGACCTTTCATGAGGACAAAAACGTAGCACCCTGTGCATTCAACACTATCAGTGGTTTCGTACTATTATTAACAGTTTGGTTGTTGTCAAGACTCTAATATTTTATATGAATTTGTATACATATATTATCTTATAATTTATCATGAAACTTCAATCCCGGTAAAAAATTTTTGATATATAATTATATATCAAAATTTTTTTACCGGGATTTTATTTGAGATGATTGCGATTCTTATCAGTTTTTTCTTTTTCTTATCGATTTTATGTAGTTTTACAATAATATAACTTGTATGGTTTTATTTACATGTACATTACAAGATTAACAGTTGAAGTAAAAAGATACAGAGAAAGTTAATATAACTTCAAGCATCATTGACGAATTTTAATGTTTCGTAGAGTAATAAAAATATAAATGTGTTAATTATATTTTTACCTTGTTAATAAACAATGTATTTTTTAAAAGGACGTATTCTCAATACCTTTGTTGCGAATTGCAGTACATATTTATCATCGTTATTACAATCACATTCAATCAATCGTAAGTAATAGTCATAAAAAATAAACTTTTTTATAGGTTGTTTTAGAGAAGATTTCAGGCATGTGTATATTTTCTACTGAGATGTGTTATTTTTTTATTTCTTATAAACAACCAACTCAATTGCAATTATTTTTGCGTTATTTTAGATCTTAAGAAATTGTGTAGATATGCCCATATTGATATACCGAAACCTAATTTTGAAGAATACCGACGAAAATCGCTACAAGACAGCAAAACACCCGCTAGAGAAAGTGCCAATCAACGAAAAGCCTTAAGTTGCGTTGCTTCTTTCGGTGTGTCTCAAAAACATTTTATTCTGTTTTTTGTTTTTTTTTAGTAAACAAAAAGCGTGAAAGTACATAAAAATAAAATATATAAATTCATCCTCTCTTTTAGCTGGCGGTGTCGCTGGATTGTACGCTTTGAAATCTCATATGTTACATTATATATATTTCTTATCGCCGTCAAGAGACATAATAGCGGAAGCTCAATTAGAAGTGAACTTGAGCACTATACCGGAAGGAAAAGTGTCGATTGTGAAATGGCGCGGCAAGCCTGTTTTTATTTATCATCGGTAAGAATTTATCATAAAATGATAGGTATTTGAAAAGTTTTCCATATCGAATAAAAAATTACTAAATTGAGTAGAAATCCTGCGCGTTTTATTGTCTTTTTACGTTCGATTTAGCTTACTCCAGTTTTCTTCTTTACTACATATTACGCAACGCTCTCGACGAATTAGTTAGCTAAACGCGATATTTTGCAGGTCGCAGTCGATTATTGAACAGGAGAAATCCGTGAGCCTGTCAGAACTGCGCGATCCACAAACCGATGACGACAGAGTTAAAAAATCGGAATGGCTAGTCATAATAGGAATCTGCACGCATTTGGGATGCGTGCCGATTCCGAATGCTGGCATTATAACCGGCGGTTTCTTTTGTCCATGTCACGGTTCGCACTTTGACGCGTCCGGTCGCGTGCGAAAAGGACCGGCACCGACCAACATGGAGATACCGGAATACAAATTTATAAACGATTGGAATATTATTATCGGATAATGTGTTCTTCGAGTTAAAATTAATATTAAATAATTAAAAAAAAACAACTATAAACAAGTACTATTCTTGCAGCATAAAATGGCCGTGTGTTCTAATTAAATACTCTTCAAGTAATTGTCAAATTACTACTTAATTACGTGGCATTAACTTCACTGTCTGAACTGCGAGAAGAAACGCGAAACGTAACATCGCGACTAGAAATGCAACTGCGAAAAAATAGACATCAAAAAGTGATTAATTGTTATTTTAATTATTCTAACAGTTTACGTATCTGTTCGATGCTCAACAGCACAAAGATTCAGAACAATTTAAAAAAACATTAAAATTTTTCATTGAATAGATCAGAATAGAAAAAAAACTTATCGAATTATGTGTTCCCTGTTCTTTTCAATCCCGAAATAATGTACGACTCAAAATATAAAATAGCGCTATTTATCGCAATTGTATTAATTCGCATTCTTACTCTAACACGTTATTACTTAATTTAACATTATCGGCACTTATTCAAACAAATATTTTAAACGAAATATTTTAAAAAAGAAAATAGAGTCAATAGTTCGATACCTACTACAACACATATTGACGTGCCTATAAAGGAAAAATCCAAATTGTGTGATGCTCGAAATTAGTGAAGTCGTATTGTAATTTTGTTAGTTGTATATTTCACGATTATCATACTCATGCATGTGTTGTAGTCCGCGTTTTACAATCGCATTGATATGCAATTAATAGTTTTCAACTACTGATAATTTCCCGATTTTCTTGAGTAACTACTCGTAGAATGTGTTTATCTTGACTCTAAGAGAAAATAAAACATGTATTTCTGATCTCTTGACATCAGTCGATCGCTAATTTAAAGAGAAAAACACTTTTTGAATTCTAGGAAGAATCGGTTTCATGCGCTCGAACCACTGTATGGCTCTACTGTATGTAAATGAAAATACTTTACTACGTGAAAATATATCTAATATGCGAGAGTCGAAAAAATTATTCTACAGAATAATGATTGAGAATTTTAAAACACACAACAGAATGTAAATTTGCAATTTTTCACATATACTTATATCGTTAAAATATCTTTGTACAGTACGTATATACTTTTTGTAAATTTTGCTTGGTAATATCAATATGTAACGTTTTTAAGAAAATAAAATATATAAAGCAAGTCGCAGCAACTGATAATATAAAAGGAAATGGTACCTGAGTACAATCCATAAATTTTGATGCTGCTCGCTAAAATGTTCTTTTCTTGATCACATGCATGTTGTGTGGAAAGTTGCAAGGTTTTATATTTTCCATCCCTTTCTGTATTCTTTCCTGAATGAGACAGATCGGTCATTTCAAATTTCGAAAGAAATCACACGCTCGCGACAACTCGCAATATATTTACCTATAAAAGCGCAAAACACATAGTAAATTTAAATAATTTGATATCAATAGCAAAAAATGTCTAAAAAGATATTACTTGCGATTACCTTCCATCCATTCAATGTTTTAAGGATTTCTGATGCTGCTTGTTCCTGCGACACTCACGTATTTGCGCGCAAGACGACAACAATCGCGAGAAGCACGGATTAATTCGAACAAGGATCTTGTCACGTCGCGCATCGGTCATGGGTGTATTTCGCGCGCGGCGCGACTCGCTGTTGTGCGAATGGCCGTGAATCGTTTTCGCCGATCAGCATCATCGTGAGCGCGCTAATTACTTATCGCTGCGCCTGACACACGCCTGATTTAGCGACACACGCGTGCGACTTCCTGCACATTCGCGCGCGAAACAACAAAAATCGTGAGAAATACGGGAACGAATCGAAAGAAATTCTTCCTTGGGTCGCGCGTCGGTTACAACTGCGCGCTTGCGTAGTTGCGTATCGAAGCGCCGCGATATTTCGAGAATCGAAATTATATCGAGTCTCGATCTTTCTCGAGACTTGAACTCGTGCACATAGCACGGAATAGAACATAGAACCACCATGTTTACGTTTGAAGCTTAAGATTTGTTTGCTTCGCATGCCCCAACATGCTTTTACTCGATCCAACGCGTTTTAACAGCGAATTCGGTAGCCTGCACTAGTGCGCATTGAGTACGACTTTTTTCATTAAGGTAGTTCTATCACGAAACAAAAGTTCTGACATAAATTCCAATTTTTTATATAATATTGTCTGAACCAATCTTCATTTTTTTAAAACAAAAAAGAACAGTCGATTACCGACCATTTTAATAAAACAAATTAAGTTGAACACAGGTATAAAACATTGACATATGTGATATATACGCAAATTCTTTGTGTTCGTATTTCTTTAACTTATAGACCTGAGATCTATTACAGAAATTTATTACTGGTGTGGCCAAAATATTACTTATTTTGGCCACACCAGTAGTAAATTTCTGTAAGGAATCTTTTCCAAAAACTACTAAATATATCTTCAAACTGTCTAAAAAGTAGACATTAAGAAAAATAATAACGTTACTGACCATTTCGATTTAATAAATTGACCTAAAGTGGTAGATGTGATAGAAAACTCCCTTTTAGCACCCACAAAATCCTTACGTGATAGAACTACCTTAAACTGTCGTTCTTCATTTATAAAATATTTTTTTACAAATAGTTTATTTTATTTCATCAATAATTATATTACCCACAAAATTCGGCATTACGTGATAAAACTACTACCTTAAAAGAGTTTTGAAGTTTCATTGAAAAAGAGCTCGTTGGAGCGAATAGGAGCATGTTGAGACATGAGACGCAAACAAATCTTTAATCCATTTTTGTCTCTATCAGATGGCGCTTGTTGAGCGTCCTATTTTAACCTCTATTAGTTCGAACGAGCGTTGTGTTTTGGTGTGTCGTTCTGTTATTGTTATTCAGTATTCAATATTTTAGTCGATATTTTTATATCGTGTTTTTATATCGTGAAATCAGACTGGCATATAGACTAACCACCAAGTCTACTGAGCCATAATTGCGAAGAAGAGGAAGAAGAAGATGAAGATTTTTATATCGTGGATTTATACTAAAATTTCACTTGTGAGCTACAAGTAACATTTGTTACCTTAATAACTTGGCGTTTAATCTAATTTCAAAAAACACTTTGTACAAACAAGAAACACTGAACTAAATTGTATCACGATGACACCGCCGATGGAAAGAATTAATATTTTGGAGACTATCGAAAAAGATATTGTAGTATGTTTGCAAAGTGCAGGTAATTTTACATGAATACATTGAAATATAAATATATACTTGTGTATTTAAAAACTATATATATGTGTACACATTATATGAGTTCAATCACAGTGTATTTCACATTTATATAGGACAAGCTTGCATGGAACTGAGTAAAGAAAAAACAAGCTTAAAACAGGCAGAGACAAATACACATCAATTTTTAAAAACTTTAGGACAGTTGGAATCTAGATTGAGTGAACAAATTAACTATCTTACCCAGGTTTCAACTGGTATGTATCTTTAATTTATAATTCTTTGTTTTTATCAACATGTATTTCTAATACTATATTTATAGGTCAGCCACATGAAGGTTCTGGATATGCAAGTCAAAAAGTATTACAAATGGCATGGCACAGATTAGAACACGCACGAAGTAGAGTCAATGAATTAGAACGTATAAAAAATAAATTACGTTAAATGTAACTTTTCTTGTAATACATTTTAAAATAAACATACAATCAATGTTGCATTTTATATAAAGAATGTCTGTAAATATTAATTGATTGGTTCACATGATTTTCTCTAAATAAATCTTATAATCTTATTTGTGTTTCTCTCATTGTACAAATGATATTTTTGATGATGATTTTTATTATAATTAATTATTTGATAATAAAACAAATTGCTCACTTTATATTTACTTTTATTACAAATTAACAATATATTTTTATTTTATATAATATTTATTTTATACAGAAAATATTTATTAAACATTCAAGCAATGTTATAACAAATTTTATAACTATTGTTATAACAATTTTATAACAATTTTTTATGTTTAAACTTTTATTTCTGTATATAATATTTTAAAAAAATACATAAATATATTTTTTCATGCATTATACCAATCTAATCTGTTATCACATATACATACATGTAGTAAACCTTATGAAAACATTCCAATAACACACAAAATATATTATTTTAATATATACAATATATATAATTTTTACGATTATACTATTTTGCATATATGTATATACGAAATAAATGTTATTAAAAATTTAATTAAAAACTTTTCAATTTTGGTTTGTAGTTATTGCCATTTTTATCCATCTATAACTCCCATACTACGTTTTACTGTAGCAGCTAATGAAAGTCGCGATCTTCTTTCTTCATCTAATTGTTTTGTTAGTAGTGACATTTGCGATTGTAAGTCTGTCATTTGATTCTTCAAGGTCTTAACCGTTTCTGTTAATGTCCTGTAAAAAAATATATTATAATAAGTGTATACAATACTTTAACAACACAAAAAAAAAGATTTTATATATATATAAAGATATGTATATATATAAAGATATATGTATATATATGTACTTTGCAGAATATAAATATTTACATATTTACCTATCATTATAAGATTCCCAATTGCTTCTGTTATGTGTAAATGATATTCTATCGCGTGATTTGTGTGACTCACAATCTAACATTGCTGAAAAATAAACACACAAGTTTACAAATAATTTATTTTTGCCTTTTTAATACCAGATTAATTTCTAATACCAGAAACTTACAATTAGATTCTCCAGAATGTACAGTAAATCTAGCGTTAACAGAAAGACAATAACCTTCTATTACTTTCAATATAATCGCATCTTCTTCAAACTGTCGTTCATCTATAATGTAGAGAGAAGTATACAATAGAAAAAATAGAGAACTTGATCACGCATATGTAGATTGAACATTTGTTTGATACATATAAAAAATTATATCTTACTACATGATCGTGGTAAGCGCGATGTATCTGTGGTAGTATCTACTTTTCCAAAATTTTTAGTAGAATATATAGGAGGTGCAGGTCTCAATGATGCAAGACTCCAAGGTGTCTTAATTTCTGAAGACATACAATGCTCCGCTATCTGTCTTTGATTCTTCCCGTTTAGGCTGCTGGTCTGACTGGTCATTTGCTACACAAATGTAAAACACCAGTACATATTTATAAAAGTATTTCATCAATATCAATACACGTTTAATATGAGTTTAATTTGAGAGTTTTTTTCTTTTATGTTCATGCATAAAAATGTCTCTGTTAATATTTACTACATGTTATGAGTTGTTACATGTATTTTTATATGAAAATTTTCTTTATTGTTATGTAAATTTGTTCTACTCTTCTGTATGTTCTTTAGTTTCAAAAAAACTATTTTTAATATGAATAGAAAAATATCCCATAATAATGAGATAATAATCACTTTATAAAATACATTTTATTAAAAGCTATATTTACTCTAGATCAAGACTAACCAGAATCTTTGCAAAGTAAACAATGGCAAAGTAAACAATGTGATGAACGAAATAATCTGTGATTTTCAGAGCTATTCTATATATGTATGTATTGTGTTAGTAAAGCAATAGCTTACTTCACACAACATGGCTGTGAAATAAGAGAGTATTTGATGACGAAATGATAATTAGTAAAAGAACACCAGTACGGTTAAAAAATTAAAATTATTAAATAAAACAGCCATGCTATGGAAGCTTGCCTTGATCCGTGCATCCAAATATCGGAATAGGTTTCTTGAGCCACCAATGAGCATATAGTCCAGATGAATATACTTGATTAGTCGGTTCATCATGTTCTTCTATAATCGGTTTGATTGGGCGAACAACGCGTCTACCGACTTTTTTAATTACATGTTGATGTGAATACGGTATCGGTTCTGTGTACCTTTTTTCGGGTATATTTCCATAATTTATCAGAGAATGAGTTAATATAGTTTCGTGAATTTTTTCTCCACCATTGGTGGAATCATTATTATCGTTACTATGTTTCGTGAGACTTGTGCACTCGTTAATATTTTTTGACGATGCTAGAGAGTGAGCACTATCCCGAGGTGTTGAGCCAAACGGCGAGGTGCAGATACACTGATGTTCGAACTTATTCTCATCGTTATCGCTCTCGCTATGAGACGTTCTTACAGGATCTGTATATTTAGTGTGGCTAGATGCATATGACTTGTAACAAGAATTAATTTCAAACGAATTCAAGTGATAACTTTCAGCCATTCCCGAATCCGATGATCGTAGACTAGTATTATTTGCACATGTTTCTCGAAATTCTCTCTCGACGCTATTGCAATTAGTCTTTGTGACGAAATTTGTAGAATGTTGAATTAGAACGTTTGATTTCTTTGGATTAAACTCAATTGCTCCCAAATAATTTACTGTTAAATCATTGCGCTGTTCGTCGTGCGAAATTTCCAAACGTTCCCGACAAAAGTCGTTACGTGTTTGAAGATTCGCCATGTATGATTTACTTGATGCGAGGGGAACATTTGGTAGGACGTGACTCATTGTGGCGTTAATGGGTAAACTTTTACTAGTTTCGAAGGTACAACGATCGTCGACTCTCGATGCGAAATTCGTGAGCGAGGAAGTGCTTGCCAAACCTACTGTGGTAAGATCAGTATTATCTACTACGTATCTGACATCCAATATTAGTGAGGATTTGCGTAATATTCGTGGCTCCTCTTGCATGTTACCATTTTCTACAATTATATCCGATTCCGATCCTTCGCTACTGCGAGCGGGGAAAATCGTATATGTCACGTTACATTTTCTCATTTTTACATTACTGAAATCCGGCTTCAGTACGTATTGTATGTACAGTAATCTCTTCATTAATTCGGGATATATGACTTTTCTTCTCACAAGCTTCGCAAAATACCTCGAGAGTCGCGCGTACGGAGGATGATAACAACTCACACGAGACATAGTCGGTAATTTCAGGAGGTTAGTGCCTTGTTCTTGAATCAAGAGATCGATCCAACGTTGTCTATCTTCTCGCGTAGCACACAACACAACGATACTCTCAATCATTGGTCCTGCAAAAATATTCATGTTGTAAAATAACATTTTATTTCTGTGACAAAAAACAATTACGAGAGACATATTTATAGATAGATACTCATGACTGTACCAGAAATTTCCAGAGCATTTCTTATTTCCTCCGTATCATCAATTACAGTTACATTAATACCAGTTAACGGAAGTTTCCCCTATACAAAAATAATTATGCAACAGTATAAACTGAAGAAACTTTTATATATTTGTATTTTCTGCAGCAACATTTGTAATTCTACCTCATAAATAAAGGAGCTCATCCTTGAACTGGTACTGAGCACCAATAGCGTAGTGGGAAACAAAACGAAATATCTGTCTCTACGATCTACGCCGGTTGCTAGAGTTACCGATCCAACGTGAAGAATCTCGCCTAATGAGCTCAACTCTTCACCTTCCCAACCTTTAATTCCACTAGTTAATATTTGAAGTGCTAATTCACGTTGTTTGCGTATAAAGGCGCAATAATCCTGTGAATAAATCAAAGCAAATTTAAATTATATGTAAGTAACATTGTAATTATAATATAAACTGATTATCATACCGCAATTTCTCTATATACTGCTATGCTACGTTGGGTATCGCCCCTGTCGGGATGATTTTTTTCGGTATACCTTTCTAATTCTTGGAGCATAGCAGAATATTTATCCAATCTTCGGAACGGTTTACTAAGACCGGTGGTTAATACTAATATACCAGGTGATATTGCTCCACTATGCTCCATAAATTCATTTAATTCATCTCTAAAATAGTCATGTAATAGTTAATAATATTGTTAGCTCGTATAAAAAAATTTTTTTTCTTAAAAAAAAATCATTGCAAATCTTTTTTTTTTAACTACCTGTATCTATCTAATATACAAACAGCTTGTGGATGATTATTACAATATGCAATGTGAATCGCTTTTAGTCTTGATGCAATAGTTAGAAAAAGATTTCCTACTCTTGCAGACAATCCTTGTAAAATGGTCGCTTCCAAATTTGCCAACAAACATTGATGAGTTTCCAAGATTTCATGAATGTTGCCAAGTAACTGCTTATATTCATCTTTTTTTAATCTACAATATAATAAGAAGTTTCCAAATATATCACATTAAATATATGTATAATTCCTTTTCTTACATATTTTTTTATATGTAACTTACATAGATGATGTTTCAAGAGGCTGTAAAAAATTATTCACTAAGCCTTGTAATTCCGCTACATTTACTCTCTCAGAATCAACAATGTCCTTTAATACTATATCACGATTAAGTTTCTGATGTGCAGGTGATTCCTGTGGACTTCTGTCCGGAGAGGTTTTAATTGATGTGTGGCCATCTGTGTACATATTAGTTATTCATTAGAATATATGTAAATATTTAAAAAATATAAAATATACTAGTAATATTTAAGAGAACTGAAATGTATTAAGTTATGCAGATAAATTTAAATTAGATTTAAATCTTGAAAATTCTTACCTGGAACTCTGTATTCTTTGACATAATTTGAAGGAAACCAACCAGTCTTGTCATGTAAAGTACCTTCCCACCAACCTTCGTCGTCTATTTGAGTTATTGTTATTACATCTCCTTTTTTGAAACATAACTAGAAAAATAAAAATGTTATATAAATTACAAAAATATATTTGGTAGTAAGATTATTCAGATATATATATATATATACACTTAGACATCACTTTCTGTACAAGAGAAGTTTCATATACTAATTTCTTTTACATACTTCGTCGTTATTTTTTCCTTTGAAGGAGAAGAGCGCTATGACAAATTTTGGTGCATCTGGCTTCGACATAATTTTCCTTCGATCGTTCGTACAAATCGTGAAAAAACATTGAAAGGCTAATTCCAAGTTGGCATTTCCCTGTATCTCACTGTTTTCAATGAAAACGCTCAACTTTTAAACGTAAACTAATCCATAACAGTATTTGTGAGTAAGAAACGCACTTGTTTTGGAGCGTAGAGTGGTTTGTGTTTCTAGTACTCTTCCTGCTCCAGAATGCCAAAAGAATGCAAAGAATTTTGTCGCATACTTTATGAATACTTGGTCCTGTCACGAAAAGACGCACAAATATGATACCATAGTCGTGTATATAGCGATGTGTAACTATACCATTCTGCCAAGAGTGCCAAGTTCCTTGATAGACTTGCGTCTATAAATAAACGCAACTACTGTATCACGTGATCTCGTAATTACAAACCGACGATAACATAGCGTGACCGTGAGCGTATTTTCTCCGCGGTTAGTTCACCGCTAAAAGTATTATTATATATGTATAAGCGCACAAAACAAGAGATGCATTGAAGAGAAATTCTATTAATATTTAATTTTCTATGTGTGAATTTATTTTAAATGTGTACGCATGTGGATTCAAGTTTCCCGCCATTTTGCAACTTGCTGCAGCAAGTGTGCAGTGTGCATCAAATCAGTTGACAGATGTTATTAAAGCGTGATGTTCTTAATATTTATTCAATGAGCGTGCAATTGTTTTAGATTTAGATAAATAGTATAAAAAACCAAGAGTAATCTTTTTTTTGCCATATGACATTTGTGTTTTAGCGATAAAAACGAATATCGATTAGAGGTTATGTTAAGCACAAATATATATATATATATATATGAACAATATATAGCTTGCGCAGAAGCAGCAAGTATCTCAAATTCATTCTTTTTGACTGCACTCTGGTACACTTTCTATGTATTTAAAATGTAATATATATAAATATATAGTTACATTCTAAAGTGAGAGGAAAAGAGAAAAAAAGAGATAAATTCACAGCAGGTACACACATATATACACAGCTATAAAGAATAGATTTTTAATTACTATAATTTAATTACTATATAAGTCTGTTATTTTGACTCTTTTGATATTTCAACATATTTGCATTTTGATCAAGTTTAAATCGCAATTTACAACCTTTGATCAAAGTTGAAAGATAATTTTGTTGTGTACAAAGAAAAACATTTTCATGATAATATAACTTTAATGTGTTAAAATTTATATAGAAAAATGATTTATTCGCAATGTATCTTTATTGTAATATTCAATGTACATAAAATCAATGCGTAAAATTATTTTAGTATATATTCTATATAATATATGATTTTACATACAATTCTCAACTCTAATCTATATATTCTAAAATAATATAATTTTAGCAGTTTTATTTTTGTAACTCCAAAGTGATCACATAAAGATGAGAGCAGTTGCTATGAATTGTATGCACTTAAATCGGCTCTCATGGCGACACAAGGGAAATTTATTTAACATCCGGAACAACCTATTAAGGTCCAGACAATCCGGATGTAAAAAATAATTATAATTTATAATTGAAAACAATATAAGTTCTCTTCTTTTACTGTTTTTCCTTATACAATATTCTCGTGTTATATATAAATATTTTATAATATTGTATATAAAATTTTCTCATGTTATATATATCTTAAATATTTTATATTTAGTTTGTAATTATCTGAATTATATTAAAATTAATGTGGGAAAGACGAAAGGATAAGTCAAGATAAAAAAATGACTTTAATCTTTTTTTTTTTTTTAATAGAAATATGCGCACTTTCTTAAAGGACACAAGCAGAGGATAAGAGATTCGAATATTATCATTGATTAGATTTTTCTCACGCCACGCTAATGCTGTTGGAGTAAGAGATATGAATAGGACGAGTATAATAACAGAAAAAGGAGGAAACGCTACGCATGGAGAAGGGCAGCGAGGAAAGGGACGCGGACGGAGATAAAGCGAAGTTGACCCTCGCCTCTCAATGACCTGTCAGAGAGAGAGAGAGAGAGAGAGAGAGAGAGAGAGAGAGAGAGAGAGAGAGTGTTATCATACATTAAATTCCCTAACGTAAGCTCTTCTCCAACGCAAGTAACGCATTTCTGCAATCGGCCGCAGACCATGCCGTTCATCATTGTTCTCCAACGATAAAAATATCTTAAAATTAGTCAAATCCTCAGTGTTAATTAGGATCGCAAAGTGCCATAAATCAACAATAAAATTAGTTACATAATTAACATACAAATTCGTTGGAATACATGGTGTTTGTATTGTGATTTTAATATTAAGTGATTTTAATATTATTTCAATTATTAAGTGATACATTTTAGCTGAGAAGAAAAGTTAAAACAACATGAAGTACAAGTTGCATTTAGCTCGATTTAAAATGCGAACATACGCAATCTTCTTGGTTGTGTGTTACTTCCTATGTTCCCTAAGTGTGTGTGCAAGCGACGAGCCAAAAGTAAATAATACTTTAATAGGTACGATATCTATCTTAATATAAACTTTGGCAAGGTAATAGAGTTTCGTGTTCATCAAACCGAATATTATATAAGTAAGAAACCACGTTTTTCTTAAGCAAGTTTTATATAATTTCTATTAATTGTTTAAACGTTTGACGTTGTATTCAAACAGGAAAACTATATTTCTAATGAACAGTGTTGATCGTTTCACAATATGAATATATACGGTTAGAACTGTTTACCATGTTAGTTTTTACGCAGAAATGATTTATCCTTCTTGCGCAACATAATAAAGTCCAAAGAGCAATCTCGTAAAATAGCATTTATTTACATTTAAACATATAAAGACTGAAAATTTAATAAGTTTATTTCATTAAAGAAAACTTAATAATTTAAATGTGAAAATTTAATAAGTTTATTTCATTAAAGAGTTAATTTTTATTTAATTAAAAGTTTCCGAAGTGATAATGTTAAAATCAGGAATCTAAAAATTTGTTCTAATAGTTTACGTTATATTTATTTATTGACGTATTCGTTTTATTAACGGCTTATAACTTATCTTAGACAAGACCAAAGCAGCTCAGATGGCAGCGGGCGAACAACGGCTTGGGGATCAAATTCGTGCCATCCTCAAGCATTATCAGCAAGACGATCCGGTTGGATTGCCTGGTGTACCGATACCAGATCCGATGCCAGTGCCAAATATGAAGCATTCGTTTTCTATGAATACAATGAATTTTAGAAACATTAGCGTTTACGGACTGTCCAAATTCCGTATTGATCATGTAGAGTCAGAGCTAGCTCGTATGCAGGTAAATTAAAAGTAAAAATAAAATATACAGAGTATGTACATACGATGTAACTCGAACATAGAACGTTAATTATTTAATTATGCGCCAGTAACAAATACTGACTTTTCCAAAATATAAAATATGACGTAAGAACCATCGCAAGTTTTTTCTTCTGTAAAATTTAATCATTTAATATAACGCATCAAGCAATTACCGAGAATTATATCTTAAATAAAAACGTAAAAAGGACGTTTGATAAAAGATAAAAAGAAAAATGAATGATTTAAACTTCTTAGTACGAACGTACATTTTATGAAAAACAAGATGCGTCATATTTCAGATGCAGATGTACCGATGATAACTAATACAATATCATGATACTGTGAAACAATGTAAATGGGATGCAATAATTGATACAAGCGCGCATATTTTTTTTTTCTAATGGATTAAAATCTTGTTTGTTGTAATCAGTTGCTTTGACAAACAATATCTAATATAAAGTATAAAGATATGTACTCCATTTTTAAATATTACTATATCTTTCTTATGCTAACATAATATTTATAGTATTTATATTTTTGTGAGTAATATTTAATTTTTCTTGTCGTGAAAATAAAAACTAATATATATATTTTTTGAGTAATATTTAATTTTTCTTGTCGTGAAAATAAAAACTAATATATATATTTTTTGTAAGGTATCTGTCACAGTGAAAATCGATAGTCTCGATATTCGCGGATTATACACTCTAATATCGTGGCTTTCGAAATCTGACGGCAATTTTACGGTGAAACTCACCGGCGTGAATGTCGAGGGTGTCGCCAGACTGGAAGTGGCCACCGATGGTAAATTGCAAGCCCAAGATATCGACATGGATCTCACTTTTGACAAAATTGACCTTGACTTCACAAATTTAGGGTTTCTAGGTAAGAGTGGAGAAGGGGAAGAAACTATTGATAGTCGCTACCGTCGATAGTACTCGATAGTTTAGTTTTGAATAAACTATCGATAGCGCTTTTTAAGTAAAATTACTTTATAGAAACTTTTGTTATATTCTTTACTCCTTATTGTTTATATTATTATTTATTATTATCATTATTTATTATTTATTATTATCATTATTTATTTTTCAAGTAAAGTTACTCATAGAAAACTAGAAAGAAGCAGAGAGAGAGAGAATATTGCTTCAAATATAATTTAATTTTCAAAAATCCATTTATGCATAAAGACGAAAATTTCATACATTTTTTTCTTTCAACTGGGCACGTCTCTCTGTGAGTGTTTTAGTTGTACTAAAAGGTTCTTTCTTCTAGGATCGGTCTTCCAAGGCGTCATCAATTCCGTCGGCAGTTTCATTTTTGATAGCATAAAACCGTTTATATTAAAAGAAGTTAATACAAACGTAAGGTAAGGCATACATTCAAAAATAAAAGAAACAAGAAAAGACAAAAAGAATGTTGTATTTCAGAGGCGAGGTAAACAAACAGATAACGCAGTTACCGCAATATTTTCCTAATTCGATTTCACCTTTTGACATGGCGGTTGCGGAAGCACGCAAAGAAGTATCTCGGATGGGATATGATCCGTTTAGAGTGAAGGACTACACGCAAACCGTCAGTTTGTTTACCGTTACTTCGTCACATACTTGGATCACCGGTCTTGCTAGTTTTTACCGCATAGGAAATATAACAATAACCATGGAAAACGGAATTGTAAGCAAACAAAACGAAGTTAAATATAAATAGATATTGCTTAAAACGAATTTGACTATTAGAGCGTGTAAACATAGCACGTACCACTAACATACTATGGGCGCAGTTCAATTATCATAATTGCGACGATCGCATAACGATTGCATAAACGTTACGTAAGATATAACGATCGCAAGTCGATTCGGTTTTGGGGCTTCGTGGGCGACGTTTATTTACTGCGCCGTTTATATGTTCGCTATACTCTTGTACAGGTGTACGCGCTTCTTGATGTTGGTACTCAGGAGCTGGAAGGCAGGACGCACTGGGAAGTGAGCGTAATCGGCGGCATCCTGTCCCGCGCTGGTACTGTATCTTTCACTGTGCAGTACTTGCGAGTACAAGTAAAACTCAGTCAGCCGCTAGACACACGAAAACGTGCCACTCTAGAAGAGCTGGAGCTCGAATTGGGTAATATTCAGGCGAGAGTACATGGCGCTGGCACACTCGACTACATTGCTGAAGCTAGCATTAATGTATTGCCAAACCTTTTAAGGTAAGTCATAATGATCGTTGGCGTTGCAAATTTGTAGTCTCTCGTACATATCAACGCAACATCCGTAATTGGCGCTTTTCCGATTCTGATCGAATTACAATGAGCATAAAGACGTATCTGACGTAATGAAATCAGTATTCTCAAGTACACACATGCAAAAATGTTGGAATTTTCTTGTGTTTCTTCTTGTAGATATCAAATTATGGATGCGATCGAGGGACCGCTTAAGAGACGAATACAAGAGGAAATAAACAAAGTAAACGTAGAGCAATTAATCGATGAGAAAATTCCGGAAATAGAGAAGCAAGCTAAGTGGCTACAGGGCTTAACTCCTGCGGAAGAAATAATCTTAGAAGAACCGGTGCGACTTCCGCAAGATCATGACGATCAAGTGCCGTTCTCCGATAGCGAGGAAGATCGAGGGCCGTCGTAGCATTTCATTACAATAATAGAATACAAATTGAATGAAATAATATATATGAAAATATATAATTTGAATAATATAAAAAATTGTGAGTTTATCAACTAAAATCTTTATACAGTGATGTATTAATACACAATATGTTCAGTAACGTCTTATAATATACGGAAACAGTGTATTTTTCCAGAATTCTCTCAATATTGTAGTTGAAGCAAGTAAAAAAAAAAAAAAAAAAGAAAGAAATTTTATACTCAAAAAAGTATTGGCACACTTTTACTTAGAAAATACACAAAAAATACAATTCTCTTGAAGGTTTTAATAAACCTTCAAGAAACAAGTTTTTAATCTTGTACTCTGTAGTAAATTATCTTGCAACACATCGATATACATCTGCACTCATAATTCTTTCAATGAACACTAAATTTCTCCATTATAATAACTCCATTATGAAATACAACTCCAAACCATTATATGCATTATTATTAAATGTGAGTGCCAATATTGTTTGGAGTTACTACTGTAAATGTTAGTGGAAGAGGGACAAGAGTTGTTAAAATATAACATCCAAAATTGAATCAAAATTAAATCTGTATTGAAAAATATATTAATAATGCAATATATATTATACAATTAAAATGTACAAGTCAAGTAATAATGAGGTATATAAACATAAAGCACTGAATTATAGACAAAATTATGATAAATTATGTGGAGATTTAACAGAAGTTTCGCCTCAGCACTGAAAATGAAACATGTGCATAAATTGTCGCTTGAACACAATTTGTAATCATTCGATTCAAAAGATGAATGTTACATAATATATGCGCGTTCTATATATTTCTATCTTACTTCCTAATGCGAGTATAATATCAATACCGCGTAGTTTACGTATATATCGTTCACACATAAATTTTATACAACTCACATTCCTTGCCAAAAAAAAAAAGCGTTACGCAAACAAACTATAACACATAAGAGCTCTACATTTAACTTACACATTTAATTAATAATATAAAGAGGAGCTAAATTACTAGTTACATAAGAATGAACTTTACAAAATTTAATAGCAGTTATTAACTGTGTATTACAGCGAAATAAACCGTTTGAAACCAATTTTTAAAAACAAATTTGGAGTAATAATCTTGTACACTTTTACATATTTAAAAACCATCAGAAAATTAACGTTACATTATGTTATAGTTGACTGTGTTTGTGTTTATTTATACAGTTCTTTATATGTACTAAATATATATTATGTTGTAGAATGAGCAAAGGTAATTCACGGTAATTATCGAGATAAAATAAGATCTACGAATACTTGACTTTAAAAAGTTTATGTGAGAATTTAAGTTTTTATGTTACAAAACTACAAATTTATATTTGATATATCGACCGTGATTTGCCCTTGCTGATAAAAACAACTCAAGTGTTTACGGTATTGATATTTGATATACCGATCGATTGTTTACATTCAATAGTCCTTTACAAAGAAACCGGACAACACAAATCTATCGTTCAAAATTATTATTGTGAGAAAATTCTGGAAATTATCCAAGCATTCAGAATTAACTTCAGTGTTTTGCGTTATCCGGGAACGACGAATTATGCGCTTATTAGGCTTTGATAGCTGGTCGGTAGCTTTGCTGAATTGGCACAATACGCTCGCCTGGTGCCGGTAATGCTAATTTGGGCGCAGTGATGGTCAAAATACCATCGGATGACAAACTGGGTTTCACATGACCCATATCGTAGCCCTTGGGCAGCACGTAGCGACGTACAAAGTGGCGCGACACATAGCCATGTCTATCTTTTTTCGCCTCGTGCTTGCCTTCGACGGTGATGCACTTGTCGTCGGTACGCACAGTAATCTCTTCTGGCGCAAATTGTTGCACATCCAAAATCACCTGATATTTGTCATCGTCGCGCTCGATCGTTGCCGATTCGTCCAGCTCACGGTCCAAGTTCTCGAAAGCTACACGCCATGGCCGAAACACGTCGCGGTGTGATGGTATCGACGGTATTCGCCACAGATTTTCGTCGCGCACACTCAAGTCACGGAAATGGTTTTCTATCTCACGGTGATAGCGATCCATATCCTCCCACCAATTGCGAAAGATGTTTCTTGGTATCAGTGCCATGATTGTCTGTAGGTAATTAATTCAGTGATTATTTCAAATTGTTTTGTTGCAGGCAAAATCATCAAATTATTTTTAATTGAAGAGTTTTTTGTGCAATAAAAAGAAGTATTCTTAAAAAATACATGCATTTTTATTTGAAAAAAAAAAGATTATTTCTAGAAGTATTTATTTCAACTAATAACAAGTTCGTAGAAACAAGCAAGATTTTCTTTTATATTATATTACACTATGTGTCCTTCAGATGTACGTACACAACAATATGCCTTCTGTAGGCAGAAATCTAGTTGACAACCTCTTTTTTTGTAGCTGCAGCAAGTAAAGTATTGATTCGGTGTCTTTCGAGTAGAAATTATCAAACAAAAATCTTCGTAATTTTGTTTTCACGCGAATTTGCGCAATTCTGTGTTATCAATAATCAATAACTCGCTTGACGCAACAAGTATGTAACTAGTATAAACACGAATGTGATACATACCTTGTTATTTTCTTTGAGAAATCACTCGCGTTTCTCAACACAGCTGATCACTCAGCAGATCGAATATTCTTTTCCGCTTTGTTAAATTACTTGTCAAAGTGCACAAGAGATTCGCTCAAGAACTGACGTACACCTCGAACACGAAGTATATCTTATAACTGCGCAACAGCGGCTGGTGCGCCGGTTTATATTTGTTTGGCGCCTTTTCGAGATTATTCGATCTACACATGCGCGCGTAACAGTAAAGGTTGTTTTATCGCCACTCTTTCATGGTCATTCTCGTTACTTCCAGCCGTTTCCGGTGACATCTATCGCTCGTATCCCATTTTAGACCAATCTAGGCGGATCCAGATTATTTATAAAACAAACAACAGTATCGCGACTTGAATAAAATGTACAAATCCTAGATATGTCGTAACAGATTATTTACGGGATTGGAATAGCATTTAAGAATAGTCTATCAATCGAAGAACATGATTTACAGATAAATACACTATTATTTTATAAAATGAAAATAATATATTTTTATTGTCTTTTGATTTTCTTTTATCAAAGATCAGGAACATATATATACAGTCAACAGTAATAATAAAATATCTATAAAACACACGCACATTATACATACACATACATTATATATATATACATTTAGTACATTTAAAGACACATATTTTGATATTTCTCACAGCTGTTACAATATGTATATTTTGAATGAGTCATCAAAACATTTTTTTTTTAAGCGACTGGAAGAGGGCCAAGAAAACGCATTGTCGAATGTTATGCATTAGCGCGTATGAAATATATATCTCTCTATAAAATCATATTAATAGTTCGTAAAATAATGTTCCGGTGTTTTTTTTATAACACTAACTAGAGATTCGTGCAATTTGACCTTATGTATATCTCTGATCTATTCTGACTAAATATGGCACAGTTTTGTATATAAGGAAGTACATCTTCTTTTTATTTCAAAACTACTTTTAAGACAATTAATCTTAATTAACCTGAGAGTAGTCGCGCCAGTTTTTTTTGCGTACGCGATCACCTGAAGTGTTTTTTACACCCCAGCTAAAAGTCATGTTATTATTCATAACATATTGTAAATTATTGATTGTTTTTTAATTTATTAATGACTAAAGACATTATGGATATAGATTTAATTAATATTTTCTGAAAAAGTGAAGAGAAACCAAGAAAATAAATAACAAACAAAAAAAGGACATTAAGCAGTTTATTATGACAGTTTTTCTAAAATATAAAAAAATTTCAGTTAATAAAATGCTTTTATGTGGATTTTGATAAGATTGTGTATTTAATAGTTTATACAGAAAAGCCATTTAAAAAAATCAAAAATATTATTTAATATTTATTTTGTAGCAACTTAAAATAAGGCTAAATTGCTATCATGCAACTTCATTTATTTTATGTTTGTTTTTCTGAAAGTATTAAAAATAGTTTATTTTTATTATATATTTGTAATAATGATAATAATGATTTATTATTACATATTTGTTTATTATGTTATATAAAAATTACAAAGTAATTTTGAATAAAAATAAACATATATTAAACTTTATGTATATACATATTATAATAAAATAAAATTTTATATAAATTTTACTCATTAAAAATTAAACAAAAATAATTTTCAAGGTTTTAAAATATTTTTTAATTTATTGATAAGTTAACTTATACTAGATTTTAACGATTTATATTGTTATATGTTTCTTACATGCAATTATTGTTCCATATAAGAGTTTTTATTTTTTCAGTAGTAATTAATTCTTCCTAAAAAATTTCTGTTTTGTATAAAATTTAAAACAATTTCTTATTTGCTTAAACATTTATATCTGTTTGCTTATTTCTTAAACATTTATATCTGTTTTTATTCAATAGTTACTTTTTCTATTTTATATTAATTGTTATAACTATACATTATTATTTATTTATTTATTTATTTATTTATTTATTTATTTTATTATTTCAAATTTATAATATATACTCTTACCATATTCGAACTTTTATGGTACATAAGCAGTCGCCTGGAGTATTTTCTACACCCCAGCAAGTTTCAATAGCTTTATATTACTAATGTGTAGGACATAAACACTTCTCTTATGCAGGTTAAGTCTCAAAAGATTTAATTGAAAGGTAAGTATGGATTCTTGGTCAGTAAAAAAAACTACTGTGACGTGAGCTTCATTTTTCCGACGCTGAGATGTAAAAAACACCTCAGATGACTCTCGGGTTAATCTATAACTGGTTTTAAAACTTTATACGGGTTTAATATACCGTTTGGATCCATCAAGTGCTTTAGATCATACATCATAGTAATCTCGGAAGCGTTTTTGCTCATGTGAAGGTATTTAGTCTTCTTAAAACCAATACCGTGTTCGGCACTGACGCTACCCCGATGTTGTGCTACATATTCGAAAATGAACGGCTCCAATTGTGCGGCTATATCCTCATAATATGTCGGTATAGAGACTTGTACATGAATATTTCCGTCACCTGAAGATAGAAAAGAATTTTGTTTATATAAAATCTCGAACATATATTTCAATCAAAGCTTTTTCATTGTTCTTTATGGAGAATATACCTAAATGACCATAACCGCTGATCCTAACAATACGAGGATCGCGTATTTGCTTTCGAAGGACCTCAACGACATCGTAAAAATTCGAAAAAGGTAGAGAGATGTCATATTTGAAGACGTAGCCATCACGCAAAACACCTTCACTGATTCTTTCACGAAGTGCCCATATAGTCTGTAAATTATTTTTAATGTAAATTTGAGTTAAAAAATACTTTCAGAAATAGATACTTTACTCACAAAAATTTGACTAACGTATAAAATTTTTCGATTACGTACATTAACTTTTGTGGGTTCATTAGTCAAGGTACCATCTTCTATAATATTGTCATTAATTGCCTTCTCCAAAAATGAAGAGAGTTTCTCCTCGTCGTGAGCTACATTGCTACCTGAAGTTTCGATGAGCATATAAAATTCGTGGCCGCTTTTGCGAGTCAATGGATTTTTTAAGCCTAAGTTGTTGACGGAGACGTCCATAGACAGTCGGTCCATCATCTCGCAAGAGGACAGGATTTCACTTAATTCACGTTTTGCCAATTGATATATTTTCAACACTTTATCGAAGCTTTCTAATCCTAAAAAAATTATATAATCAGTATACAGTACGTTTATATTACGGATAAATTATTACATTTTTACATTTTTAAATTATTACATTTTTAGATTTTTCAAGTTATACATACGCACCTAGAAACGCGACATTTACAGTCTTTGGCAAGGATGGACATTGTATAGCTACTTTGGTCACGATTCCCAATGTTCCTTCCGAACCAATAAATAAGTGTTTCAGATGATATCCAGTATTGTTCTTCTTCAGCGTATTTAACGCGTCTACGACATCACCATTTGCCTTCACCTAAATATAAAGACTTAAATTTAAATAATCTAGTAGATTTTTTCTAGTAGATTTTTTCTATTCTTGTTTTAATTCTCTTTTCTTTTCAATGTAAAAAAATTTTGACTTTTATTTATAAGATAATTTATGCATTTTAGGTCACACTTC
>QVNW01003197.1:0-45806 GCA_014825475.1 Pseudomyrmex flavicornis
TTTTTTTGTAATTTATAAAATACTAAGTAAACGCCTAAGAAGAGCTTTTTGTTTTATTTTTATTGAGTGCTACTCACAAACACATACACACACTTTTCTTGTACAAACGTTACGTATCAGCTTAATCGGACAGTTATATTCACTAACATCTCTCTTTCAGTAGATGTTGTTTCTGACTTATCACAGTGGCTTGATAGACATTCGGTAAGTATATTAATTTTTTTATAAAATCTTTTTTGTTTCGTATAATCTTTCTTTTATTGACCGTGCAACAATATTTTCGCACAAAACATAAATTCGCGGGCAAAAATAATTTTTTCAAATAGAGTGAAAGACGCAAATTTGAATCCGTGTTAAAATCTTTGATAAAAGAGAAAATTAAATTATCGTCAGAGAGCCTTTCTAACGTAGACTCGAATCAGTGATTCCGATCTTTACTATCCACGGTTTCGAGCCACACTGAAATTAAAATAACGTGACGACTGTATCGTCCTTATATTTGTTTTACAATACGGTTTAAGTAACCGATGTGACATAACTAACGATATTGTATTTATCAAAACAGATGTTCGTTATATAAAATATGCACACGGCGCGATATTCGATATCCGCAATATCCATACGTCTGTCTAATTAACAGAAAATGCGTTTGAGGGAGCAACCACCCTCATTTTCCCAACACGACGATACACAAAGCGCGTTATCAATCTGTCAGCGGGTCCCGAAACCCGAATAATTCTGGAATTTCATATGTACGCAAAGTTGAATTACAAAGGCCGCACGCAAGGCTTAATTGGCGAAAGTAATACGAGCCCTCGGCCGGCCAACCACCATCAAGCCTGTTTAAAAGCCTGTGTGACGAAACGAGTGCAGGTAGCGGCGCATTGTTGCGCAATCGCCCGTATCCCTCCTCCTCCTTCTCCTCTTCCTCCTCCGCCTCCACGTCCTCCTTGTAACCAGAAGTCAGGACGCGAGGGTTCCCTCGGTGTATAACCAGAGAGGTTCTCCTCCCCACCATCGGATACGCCGCTGCTTTTTCCCCCTTTGGCGCGGATACCTCCGGTGAATGTGGTGTGCCTTGCTTTACGAGCCGCTAATGCGTGCTTCTTTCATTCCTCTGTCTTTTCTCTCTCGCAAGAGAGAGAATCCTTTCCCACCATTATCTCTTTTTATCTCTCTCTCTCTCTCTCTTTCTCCGTTTCATATCCTTTTGCACTTGACAGGTACTCACGGTATGATGCGTCAACCGCCTCTTTTGTTCCTGATTGTCATAACCCGCGCGCTTGAAAAGCGTCGTAAGAGATGATTTACATCCACAAACAACAAATTTATGAGAAGAAAAAAGAAACTCCCGTTTTAAGTCTGTAAATACACAAGAAAGAAAAACAATAAGTAAACGCGAACAAGCCAATATTTAAGTCTCATGTCGCTCTCGTAACAAAAATTGCACATCAAAGATTGTAAAATAGCGGCGCAAATATTTCTCCTCAACTTCGTGTTTGCTCTTTGTGGAGCGCACCGCGGTTGCGTAAACTGTTATTGTTTACGCGCTCAAACACTCAATTTTCTGGCTCCACGTTCTTCTGGCTCCGCGTCGCTCTCTCTTTCTCTCTCTCTCTCTCTCTCTGTCAGACAATCTCGCGTTATCTATTATATATAGAATAAGATGAAGACGAGGACGAAGAAGAAAAAGAAGAACAGTCATGCGAGAAATCGTTAACACGAGACGACTATTCTCGCGGAACATCATTGTCGTCGTCGTCATCATCTTTCCGTCAGCTGTCGAGACGCGTTCCCCGCGTTTCTTTTGTGATCGGCTTGCGCCTTATAATACATGGCATTTAAGGCAAACGCAAACGTCAGGCCTTTCACGAATCTCCCCATTGTGCGCTCGACGATCTATTATTATCCACGTGGCTCGCTCGTGCTCTCTCGCGCGACGAACCAAAAAGAAAAAAAAAACAAAAATTGAAAGTACAATGGTCGAACAAGCGCGACAGGGCTTACGTTTCTTCTTCTTTCTTCCTCCTCGACTCCTCTCGAGTCGTTTAAAGAGAAAGACTCGTTTGACGACTACAACCCGCGTTCGTCGAAGGATGAAAGCGAAATCCCGCGGAATGTCGTGTCTAGCGAATCCGCGGATAACGTAACAACAACCCTAGAGACGCAGAAGAAAAAAAAAAAAGAAAAAACTAACGCGTCCGGATAACGCGCGATCGTCCTTTATATGGACGCGACGTTCGCCCGACATTCCGCGTCGATCGTATCTGCAATCGCGTTTAACCATCACGTTTTACGAGATGGATGGATGTATAAAGTACTCGTCTTCTTTTTCCTTTCCCTGCGCCTCGTAATCCCTGCTCCCCGACAACAGCAACAGGTTATATCGTGTCTCGCCGAGAGACACGACCGACGACAAGAGGAAAGAATATATTTTTCTCTCTCTCTCTTCTCGCACAGGGCGCGCGTCCCGATAATGTCCCGCGAATTTACAACGACGCGACGTCCCGTCGCGCGAAAATTGTCACGACGACGCAAAACAAAAGTGCGAGTGGAAATCCGACGATCAAATGTTGCGAACAAAGGAATTTGAAGTTCATTTTCTATTTCGGGTCCGTGTGAAATTAATTTGCGATGCGCGCGATGAGACAGACAGCCGTGACGCGCGCGCACTTTTGCTTTCGCGGACGCTTCGCTTTTCGCGCTTCGAGGAAGCGCGATGTGTGTGCTGTTGTTTGGCGTAGGTGCTATACGCGCCGGCAAACAAAGACTCTCCCAACGCGTTTTCACCGACCGCTTTTCAGATCGGCAGCCGGATAATCGATGCGCGATATATAATACGACGGAATGGGCGCTCTATAGAATACGGGTCATTAAAACCCGCTCGATCTTCTCTATAACCGCGCGCTTATGTGTATACACGCTGGAATTTATGACGTTGTAAATAGTCTCGACAAAAACCATCGCATACCGCAGATCATCCGCGCGCGCGTCACACATGTGCGCCTGGCGCATGTTTCTTCGAAACTGTTGCCGCAAAAAGTTGTTGGAACAATTGAAATACCGCACGAAAATAGAAAACAAAAAAGTATAGCTCGTTTAAATACTGAGAAAGATAATTAAAACGTAATTAACAAGTTATAAACGAGCACTACTATATATACGCGCGTATGTTACAAGAACAAATCTATCAAGTTTCTTTCAACATCCAGTTGTCGCTCGTTTTTTGATCATTAAATATCTGATTATAAAATATCTCTCAGCTATATCTGCCTTCTTGGCACGTAATCGAAGCTTATCTCGGATATGTAATAACAAGATACATATTTCGTTATGTACGCGGAAGAGATCGCGACAGAAGCACAACGTTCGTTCGCGTGACGTGGGTGTGGGTGTGTGTGTGGAATTCGCGAGGATCGGCGAATTTTTTCGTTGCCCGCGCGTTTTTTTTTTTTTCTTTTTTTTTTTTGTCCCATGTGTGAAATCGCGCGGGAGGTTTTAATTTCCCTCGAGTTCAAAAGCGCGCAAATATTTGCATCGAAATATCACGAAACACAATAATAGCAGTCGGAGAACAGGACTACCACCACTCTGTAGCATCTGTACGCGCGTTTCGCGCGTTACAGAGAGATCCTGCTCCTTTCCCCGCGCGCGCGTGTAGGTGTAGACGCCTCGAGCCACGTAACAGCCCACATTTTATTTCGCTGCACTTTTACTCTACAACTCTGTGCACCGGCCTTGTTGCGGTCTGAATACCTCGCCGGGATCCGTCATCGTCGCCGGGACCCTTTCTATCGGCGCGCCACTGCATCTCTCACACGCGCGTTGCGTGCGCGCGTTGCGTGCGCGATATATTCAGCATTTTACTGCCGACAAATGTAATAATGTAATATAACTGATAATGCTGACACTATTCGATAACCCGGTGCACACACCGATCACCTGATCTCTCACGGTGACGAAGGTCAGACACCTGCGACGTTGCAATTTTCTACTCGCAACGGCGTGCAGCGAGTTCTCTTCTTTTGCCGAGAAGAGAAAAAGGAATAAAGATTGTCTTTTCCCCCCTCCTCCCCCCCGTCAACGAAGTGTTTGCGGAAAATATATAGAAATATTTCTTCTGGCCGACACATTGTGCGTGTAATGATAATTAATAATGTAAACGCGCGAACGGGATGTAAAGTGTTTAATTAGAATTTAATATGCGTCTTGTAGATGTCAACGCGCGGAAAGGATCGCGCAAAAAGGAGTAATAAATCGCAAAGGAGTAATAAGTCGTATTTCTTTTTGTCGCCCATTAATTCCGTCACATGAGCGAATTTCTTGTGAATCCGAACGAAAGCGAAAATCCAATTAAAGACCTCGCCTTCTTTTTGTCCGTTGAGCCAAGGATAAAACGTCGAGCGCCCAGGTACACGGTGCGGGCTAATTTAATTGATGGACGAATCGGACCGTCTTTACGAACGATATCAATAATTTTTTTTATTTCGAAAGAGAGAGACAAAAAAATAACTATGCGTTACTGAATTATTTTACAATCCACGCGAATGCAAAAATTTGCGGAAGATTATAATCCCGCGTTTTATATAAAAGGATTACGTCACTAATTAATATCGCGGCTTTACGAAATACTTGGAGTCACCGCACGATTACACAAATATCTCTGATCTTTCAACGACCACAGAATTATGTTTATACATCTGGACAGGGATATTATACTTGTAAATGAACATTTATCGGTAACAAAATAAATTTTTATCGATAATCTCGAAAAAAAAAGACGTTACTTTCGAGCGCAAATTGTGAAATAGTCGTCTCGTCGTCTTCTCTTCTCTAATATGGGGATTTTAAAAGACGTCGAAAGTATCTGATGTTGACGTAATTTGATGTTGTTGATGACTCAAAAAGACATTAGTAAAAAATATTCCTGCACAAATGTAATTATATATTATATAACATATATATGTATTAGAAAATATATTGAAAAAGAATAATTTTTCCGTTACAAGGATGGACAGTTATATCTGGGCTGTGTATCTAGACCTGGCTATTAGGAAAACTAATTAGGAAACTCTCAAGAATACGACCAATATGAAATTGAGCCACGTGTACAGAAACAACGTCACGATTCCGTCACGAATTTCGTGTCGCCGAAGAATCTTCCTTCAATCTAGGACCTGGCTTTTACCTCGTCAAAAGCACGTGCGCACACACACAAAATAGAATTTTTTTCTATTAATTGCAACGAAAAGAGTGAGTATTCGAATCTTTTTGTCTTAAAAATAAATGTTTCGTCAGTCTCTTTGTCCCTCTTTGTTTTGGAATAACAAAAATCGCAACGAGCGCTCGCGCCAAACGTTCCGCGAACGCATTTTCCGTTCACTCCGGTGCGCGAGAACGAAGTTCGCTCGTCTCGTTGGCTGTTTTGCTAACTTTTTCGCTTCTGTTTTTCACTTTTTCGACACTGCAATGTCGTCGCCAGTGCACCGTGGCCGCGCGGCGTCAGTCGTCTCGGCTGATAATCGCGACGACGGCCCGAACAGAGCGAGAGAGCTAATTATTGCGACACGTCTATATGTGCGCGCCGATATGACGCGAGCGCGAATCGCGGATTGCCGACAATCGCGGGGAGCGCACGCTTATTAACGTAATTAATCCCGCGCGTTATTACACGTCGTATTACACGCCTTTTAACGTTCGTCCGGCGCGGAAATTAATTTGCAAATCTCACCGCGCGCGATAAATGGCGCGTCCGACCGCGTTTTCTCCATTGAGAATCGAATTCTCCATTGAGATAATCGTTCTTTTCTCTTTTTTCTCTCCCCCCGGTCCTTTCTCTGATGATATTTGCCAATACTACATTGACAAATTGCAACCGGGCGTCCTCAATACGCGAAAAGTGATTCGAGTTGTTTGTAACCGAGACGCTTAAAACACTCTCTGATCACCGGTTTGTATTAATGCGCGCCTCGTTGCATCTCGCACTCCGTGTCGGTTTGAGAAATTATTGTGACGTCGGCAACAAAATCACACATCGGTTTATCATCGGTGCTCTTCGGTGCTTCTCGAAGAGAGATCCGAAATCGATTTATCTTCCAGCGACCGCGTGCGTGTCCTCTCGATAAAGGTGACGTGATTTATGAGCGATTACTCGGGTAAATATTTAAGCAACGCGTGACAGGAGAGAGAGAGAGAGAGAGAGAGAGGGAGGGACAGAGAAATTTCTCTTCTGATCCGTTATGACGAAGAGGAGTTTGTCGCGCGCTAGCAACAGGTTTGACCTCATCGATCGTTTAATTTTGACACTACGCTGGCTGGCCGATAATCTTGCGGAGCACGTGCTCCATCGCACGCAATCGGATTATTTTCTCACGCGTCGTTCTGCAACTCTCGCTCATAAAGGAGCGATAATACACTCGCAGGTGACAAATGAACGGCCGATCGAAGTGCACATTAGTGTGTAATTAAATTTTCCCGCTGAATAAACAAGAATAATTTTCTTGCTGCAAGAAAAATGTATCTCGCAGAAACTGATTGAACGTTTTCAGATTTTATCTCAGACTTTGCTCGTGTGTAATACAATTTTACAAATTGCGCAATTTTATTTTTTTACTTCCAAGAGAGACGATCGAAACGTCGTGCAATTCCGAAAGTGTTTCTCATTTAATATTTTTGCTCCGATAGTCCGTTCACTACTTATTGGATTTTTTTGTTTTTAAGAAGCATTTTTGCAGTAATTTACAGTAATTTTTTTCTTTTTGCTGTATTTATCGTTCTACAAATATCTCTTTGCATGTAATTTTGCTTGAAATTTTACTGTGGGACTGAACTTACTTTCGAATCGGTATCAGAGCAACCTTGTTAGTCGGAATTATGTCGCGGCGCGACTATTTTAGCCCGCGAAAAAGAGCGAGTTCGGTTCACCTCTTTCTAGATTGCAGCAATCCCGTTTAATTTGCGAATGAAAGCTGCGCGTCTTCTTTGTCATCAGAGCGCGGCGAGAATCTTGCTAAACCAGACTCGAGACCGCGGCTCGCCGATATCTCAGTCAGGTCAGTCCGTGAATTACACGCGACCGAACCTCCCGGATCTTTGCACGGTCCTCTATTCTCGACGCGACCTTGTGCGCGCCTTTTTCACGCCGATGGGAAATCCGACAATTTTTCCAACTCGTATATAGAAACTCGCGCGCGGGATTATTGCCTCTATTATTCCATTGTTTTTCATTACGACGCAACGTTCCAGATGTACTTTCTGACGATCCAAAGTAACAAGCCGATGACGAAGGTTCTAACAATGTACGATATTACATCAACGAGAAATCTCTTTATTTTAATTCTGACAAATACTCGAAATAAGATCCCGACAGTTTCCGACCGAGAGATAAATGACGAGCTTTTAACCTTTAAGGAACCGGCAGAGCCACTGTAGTGGCTCTGAAGCAGCATAATAAATTTGCATAAGATTATACGACATCTATAAGTTTCGGATATCAAAAAAATAAATAACAAATATAAAGTATATACCTTTGAAAGTTTTGGACATACAATCTACAAGATCTCACGAAAAAAAATGTCGGTTCTCTAAGAATGATTAAGAGCGACGCGCCTGTGCAACATAATTTTAAATTAATGTGTTCTAATTAATTCGAATTAATTTTCACTCGAAAAGAAACTTGTACATCGGAAATTATTGCTCAGAGTTCTTCATCTCGGAAATCTCATATCGACCGCTTGGTTTCCGTCTCTCGTATGTATAGAAAGCCCCTTTAATTTGATTCCACGTCACATCGGCGATTAAAACGCGATCTACTCGGTAAACAATCGTTCACGACGGAAGAGCGACGTTATTTGTTGCAGAAAAACCGAAACGATCGTTTTTCTCGTTTTTTTTTTTTTTGTTTTCGTTTTTTCTTCGCTGTATAATTACAAAATAACCGATCAAATTACCAGGTCGCGAATATCGTTAATTAATTTCGCCGGGATAATTGCATACACTTGTCGTAAGTGTATACCGCGCGGAACATTTTTATCAGACCGATGTGCGTGCGCGCGCAAACTGGAGAGTAAAAGGCCAGGTGCGAATACGCACGTATATGTACATACATATATATATATATATATATATATATATACATACGTATATACGCACACGCAGACGTAATTTATGCACGCGGAATTATACGCCGCATTATTTTCGCTCGTAACTATTACGAGCGTTCACCGCACTTGCACGCGCGTGCAATGACTCGCGAAACGTTTCTTTAATATTTCTCGAATAATGGATAACAACCGATAATGCGCGCGCGAAAGAAGTTCATTACGAAAAAAAAAAAAAAAAAAAAAAAATCCTTTTCTCAAGATTTATCGCGAGCGAGAGCTTTGTCAGATGGTTTTTCTTTTTTTGCCGAGCAGTGATTCTCTGTACTCGCACAGCCGACGAATTCTTAAATGCACCACCATGAGACACGAGATAATAATTGCAACGGGATCGGCGCTGGGTTGTATCCGCCTTGTCCTCCACACCCTTGGCTCCGATTCCATTCCACTTGCGTCGTAACTCTATCAACGATCTCATTTACGGATTAAACCGCTCTCCTTCTTCCTTCTCCGTCTTTCTCTTTGTCTCTTTTTCTCTTCGTCTCGTAGCCGGATGTTCTCTTCGGCACCTGATTACGCTCTCCCCCATCTCGCAATTCTCTTTCTTTCTCTGGCACTCCGCCTAGCTGTCGCCGGCCGATCTATTCGTCTCTCCCGTCCCGATTCCGAAGTTTAATCTCAGTCGACTCACGATCCGGATACGGTATAAATTTTATGCGCTCATCAGCCCACTGTTTTTTTTTTATTTGTTTCTTTTCTTCTTCCGCTTTCGAATCCGCTTACTTACCTCGCGCGTTTTCGTGTCTCAAACGAGACGCACACAGAAATCGCATTGCGCTCCGATGACACACGACGAAGCGGAGAGAAGAGGGTGAGAGAAACATACACGCTATTCCGTAATAAATGAGCGATTTCTCGAGAAAAAGAGAGAGAGAGAGAGAGAGAGAGAGAGAGAGAGAGAGAGATGATTCGATTAGCGTGCGCGCACGTATGTATACTTACATGCAGAGAAACTGCGAAATTGCGCAAGAGACCCGGCCGGGTGCGCGCGCGCGCGCGGCGGGACACGTTCCGGAGTTATCTCTTAATTTAATAGAAGCCCCATTAAATGTAATCTTGTGCGCTATGCGACACGGTCCCGCTAGAGAAATCTTTAATCTCAATTTTTTTATCAAGGACGCGACGACGAGAAACAGAGAGAGAAAGAGAGAGAGAGAGAGATATCTGGTAGTGCAAAATATATACGCGCGTCTCATCGATGCGACACAGAGCAGATCCGAAAACAGTTTCGACTCGATCGTGTCTCTCGCAAGTGTCTCGTCGAAGTATTTTCCTCACACGCAATCGCAGCGCGTACACAATATTCGAGAAACGTCACAATTATAATCGGTAATTACAATAATAATAAATACATCGGCGGCGATACTAGCGCTCGAAGTTGGGGAAAAAAAAAATTCAACGCACGACTCGGGCCGATACACTTTCCGCGCGTTAATTATTCCGCGCGATTTTGTTTTTCATATCGAGTTCGGAGATGAGAATAATTCAGCGTCGTCTAAAATCAATCCGAGAGGCGGAGGAAAGCGGAAGAGAGAGAGAGAGAGATCTTCTATAAATATTAATAACCGTGGGGATCAAGATTCATGGATTTTTCCGCGCGCAGCTTTGAAGCCGCGTCCGCCCGTCTGAATAATCGATACATTTATGATTCGCCGCGATATACAACGTCCTTGCGCGCACCGCGCTCGTAACGCACATTGTCGACACGCGTGTATCCGCGTGTTTCGCACTTTTATGCCTCAGCGAATTGATTGTCGGACCGACTGACTCGAAACAACAAGGCAGAGAAATCTTTTGACTCTCTTTCGCGAGACTGCCGAGATTTAATGAATAGATAATCAGTGACTTGAGTAACGAATTCGAGACAGAAACAATCGGACGAGAGGGTTCGAGAGATTTGAGAGAGACGCGCGCGCGAAATGCACGACGATATGTCGCCGCAATTAATTTGCCGCAAAGCGGCAACGAGGCAATGTCTACGTTACGATTCAATACGAATTTTTTGCGTGCGATATAAACAAATTTATATTACAAACGTACGGGCTGTAACTCATTTCTCTCTTTCTTTCTCTCTCTCTCTCTCTCCGTATGCTTCTTCAATTTATCTCTATTACGTGCTCCATCAATTTAATTTATCTCATGCTATCCCCGTTCGTTGACTTCTCAATTCGCTCTCCACACATCGAGGGACCGGCGTTTTATATATATATTTCGTTTGTTCCGATAATCGAACCGCGATACATTTCCGCCGACTTGAATTTAATCCGGTCCCTCCCATTTTTCCCGGAGAAGCTTCGATCGCGTCGCGAAAAACCCCAATCTCATTATTAACCGACCAATTAATTTGCGTTAACTAATTAATCGGACGTCGAGATAAATTTGGCGCGGTAAAAAAAAAAAAAAGTCGTGCCTCGCAATCGCCTATCCCTTTAAAAAAAATACGCTCGAACAAAAGCGATACGTTTTCTAAAGCGAAAAAACCGCGATTACGGTCGTGACAAAACGCGATTTCTACTCGCAACTTCCGCTACGCATCGATGCATCCGGCGCGCAAGAAAACCGAAGTTGTTGCAATTTCGTGATAAAGTACACGATTCTTTTTTTTTTCTCCTCGCGCGGTCGAAAAATAATACGAAATCAAGTGTCGAAAGTTCAAACCGCCGTCTCGAAGTGCCGCGTTCGGATATTTCAACTTGCGTGCGCAACATCAAATGAATGTCGTGTAATATATTATACTTGATGTCTTACAAAAAAAAAAAAAAAAAAAAAAAAAAAAAAATTTTAACGCGCAAAAAATTCACGCACGCAACGTTGAAACGTCTGATCGCATCGAGCACTTTATTGATGAGGTTGTTCCAATGATCTGTGTATAGACCAAACATTGGACCGGAGATTGATTAAAAAAATAAAATTACAACAAAGTATTTTTATATGTAAAGTTTGGAAATTAAATAAAAATATCTTAGAAAGGAAACATTGAGAATTGTTACAATTAATATTTATACATATCTATAATAATTACAACTATATAGCAGATAGTTTAAAACCAATGCTAGCTAATGTGTCGTACGTGCAAATATATTTTTAATTGTGTAAATTAATTTAACACTTGGAAATTCACATTGATTTCAATTCGAAAATTCATCTAAGATGCTTAATTTGCAATATATAAATTACTCATTTTATCTCTCCATGAGATTTAAAAAATTCATTGCGAAATTTACCTTGTCAAAAAAGCGACAATATATATTTGTCTAATAATTATTTCTTTAACAAATGTCCGGTCAACATCGGGGATGTCACTTATCTCAGAGACCATCAACTCGACGCGGCGATCATCTTCGCGATCACACACGCGGAATTCGCACATTCGCGAAAAACCACCGACGTTTCTTATGCAAATGCATGCCGACGTGTGAAAAGCGAATTTTTCGCCGCGGAGCGGCGTCTAGCGGCAACGCGGCTGCACGAACGCATTCCGCGCGTCAACTGACCGCGACCACCGAGAAGAATTCAGCCTATCGTAATGTTGCAACATTTACCTGAAACTTTTCGTCGACCTTGCGTAATCGCAATCGTGCATTTCGCGGCGGTTAACCAGCCGGCGACGACGTGGCGGCGATGCCACGCTCGACGGCTTTTGGTCTCGAAGTGTGGATCCGGTGTGTCTTTCGATTAGGCTCATTAGCAAACTCGATTGCGGATCACCTTCCTCCCAAGATTCGTCCTCATCTGGCTTGTTAATCCGCATTTTCAGACGCGCAGCTAATTTTATAGAATTTTTTTTTTTTTTTTTTGACGAATCGCCGAATAAAGAAACACCGAGACCGTTTTTTCGATCTATCTGTTTCGCGATCTATCTCGCTGCTTGATCAATTCACAGGGAATTCCCCGACGTGTCGCAAAAGACAATTGTGTTGCATCTGAATTTTGCGCAACCCGCGCAACATAGCACGCGCGCGCGCGCATTCGTTGCGACAATTATAGATTTTCAGCGCAAAAGTAATCAAAGTTTTTCTCCGTCGTCGGAATGAGTATCTTGGCAAAGATTCGTTTTGCATTACTTGTACCGTAGAATTATTATACAACTCGATTTGTATACCCGATACCCCGTACCGTGCGCTTCGACTATTTGCATACGCGCGCGCAAAAAAAAAAACATTGTTGCAACTATAACTTTCCCTCGACTTTCGATATTCGTCGGAATACCTCGGCAAGAATATTCGAAGGACCAACCTCGCGTGGCGTCGGGAAATGTTTTGTGATGGAAAAAACGAAAGTTTAGATCAAAAGCGATCGTTCGCGCGGCGTTTCGTTACTTCGACGATGACCGCGTTCGAAATTTTGCACAACGTGGAAGCGAGAAATTTATTCGACGACGCGTCACAAACACACGCCACAGATTTTATTTTTTTATTGGCCAATTAAAAATAAGTTAGTTAAGTGTTTCTTCGTTAAATAAACAACATATTAGCGAACGCTTGAAACAAGACGTCAGAATTTGTGCAACATTATTTTAATATTTTGAATTACGTCAGACTTAACGGTTTACTTTCGAGGCTTAAAAGACAAACTAGTTTGGAATTTAAAAAAAAGTTAAAAGATTATTGTATGATTTTTGTGAAATTCTTACGCGCGATTTGTACGTGATTTGAAGACATTTTGTTCTCTTTTAGCTGCGGAACTTACACGCGCGCGCGTTCCACGCAACACCGGTAGTTGTATAGATCGCGAATGGGACACGTACAAATATATCATATTGAAATTTAATTGCCCCATTACCGCTTGTTGCAAAACTGTCGCGAGTGAATGTCACACGCCGCGCGATTGTATTATTCCTTTCGATCTGAATTCATAATCGAACGGCTCCCCGCGTGCTCTCTATATACACACGCGCGAAACGAGTTTAATTACACGCCACCCGTAACGGGTTTTATGATAAAACAGGATTTGGTTTTCGGATACCGGTTTTAGAAGCCGACTTATATCTCGTGCGCGCACACACACACACACACACAGCTCGTGTGTCGATTTTCTCGCGGCCGCAAACGACAGTCGTAAAAGTTTAGAGCGGGGGAAAAATGCAACTTAATCGCGCTCGATCGCGAAAGTGGCCGTGACCAATCGGTAGGCGAAATAAGAAATAGAACGCGCGAACAAATCGCGATATTTCGGCAATAAAAAGAGAGGCCGCCGCCGCCAAATGATGAAGTATAACAAACAAAAATAGAGAAGAGAACTTTCATTATGTGACGCGATCGGACTGTGTAATCACGATCGCGCGCTTGATTTATTCCGCTGCTTACTTGTGTTCAAATTTTGCTCGGGTACTACAATGACACAGGTGCCAAGTTCGACGGATTTTTTTTTTTTTTTTTGAAACGAAAGACGTCACAGACCGAATGGAAAAGAACGAATTAATTGTTCAAAATAAATTAAGTGTGCGAATAGATTTCTCTATCGAATAAAGAGAAAAAAATGTTCTTATCTTTTATATATTTCCATATTTACTTAAAAGAATACTGTTATTTTCGCTTTTTGTAATAAAAAAGAAAAAAATCTCCGACAACGGGCAATAAACCGCTCGCGCACGAAAGATATGAGACAAACACCAGAGGATAGGAGAATGTGTGCGGGGATGATGAAGACTGTAATATATATCATATCTCATATTCTCGGTGTTTACATAATATTTATTTTCACTTTTTATAGGTATTCTTATAACATTTTTATGTATGGGAATATATAATCATGGGCAAGTCAAAGAAATAAAAAAAGAAATTTACCAGATGAGCGCCCACTTATTACACTCGGATATCGCACAAAATAGAGATAACTCTTCCTTCCTTTCTATCTTTCTTTCTTTCTTTCTTTCTCTCTCTCTCTCTCTCTCTCTCTCTCTCTCACTTGCTTCTGTTTGTCCATACACACTCAATCTCTCACTCTTGTTTTTTTTTTTTACTACACAGCTTTCTTCGCTCTAATTATTCTTCTTCTTAAAATACAAACGAGTAATGTTAACTTTAATATTAATAATTATTATTACCAGTAAATCATTCATTAACAATAATCATCGAAAAGTTCCGTACGCGCCATATGCGTGCGTCGTTGTTGTTGGTTTTCTTAGTTATTTCGCGTGTTTTTTATCGTGTGTGTGTGTGTGTGTATATATTTATATATATATGTATATATAAATATGAGTTAAGGTAACGTGTGTGTTGCAAGTGTAATGCGCGCGTGTAATAAGTTCGTGTCCATTGCGCCCACGCAATGAGGATGTGTGTGTGTGTGTGTGTGTATGTATGTAATGCATGCATGTGTGTATATTCCAATGTGGAAAAACCTATTCGATCGATCTCGTCGCAAGAAGAATCATTGCGGGAGAGGATGTGATCGAGAAACCGATAATAAACGAATTGAACGAAGAAAAGAGGAACGTTCGCGAAGAAAAGGATGGGAAGGAGGAGGAGATGTACACACCGTTTATAGAGGGTGAAAAAGAAACAGGATAAGCGAGAATAAAATAAAAAACAAAAAAGAGGAATTGCGCGATTTTCCTGGTGTGACGTCACCGACCGCCAATCTAATCGTCGGAATTCGCCGGAAGTCTCGTGAGACCGAGAAACAACCTTCCGGTGGCTCGAGACTATCGCGATGTGTGTATGTGTATGTGTTTCTTCGTTGCGTGACTTTCGCGAAAGAACGAGAATCCGTCGCATGAAAGAAAAGAGATAATTTTCCACATTTTTCCACGTGATTTTCTTCCACTCGTCCGAGATCGCGGGAAGATCGCGCGCGTGCGTTCGATCGTGAGCTTTTTCTGCTCGCACGACGAGAGAGTCGAGAGAGTTCTTGTTTCATCCTCGAGAAAAACGCGGCGAAGAAAGGGAGAAGGGAGGTGAAGGGAGGCTACAGCAATATTTTCTCGTCACAATACGTCGCGTGGCGTGTCTCTTTGTCTCGTGTCACACACGCCATTATGATATTGCTGCGTCGCTACACAATGTCGTAGTTTTTTTTCCAAAAGGACACACATGACCATATGTATATAATATGTATATAATATGTATATAATAATAATAATAATAATAATAATAATAATAATAATAATAATAATAATAATAATAACAACAACAATAATATATCGCAGTTGCTATACTTATCTATCGTTAGTCATAGGTACTATAGCCATTAATCAATGTAAATAACTTAATCGTAGTGGATGGTTAAAGACGAGATCTCTCTCTCCCCAGTGTGTGCTGTGCCAGCGCAAAAAATCGGGAAATATATAATTGTTGTAGCCGCGTTACGCGTAATTCGTATCTCATTGTATGTACGTGTGTGTGTGTGTGTGTGTTTGTGTAAATATATATATATGTATATATATATATATACATATATTTTACATAAATGCAACTTCGATGGCCGCGAACTGTACGGAGCGAACTAGTAATACTCTAAGCGATTATATAAATAAATTATAAGTAGATAAAAACGATTAAAAAAAAAAAAAAAAAAAAAAAAAAATCTCACATATAAACAGCATCCGCGCCGTAGAGGATCGTACTACTTCGTTCATTAGTTTCGAAGTTGAAATTGTTGCATTTAACGAACGAGCCGGGCAACAAAGAACGAACGGAGAGAGACGCTCTTAACGACGTTCTCTCAAAGTCGATTATCTCGGAACTGTCCGAAGATACTGCGCGCGTTTCTAGAAGGATCGGAGCCTGTTTTTTTGTTTTTAATTTTCACTTTCTCGTTAGCGCGATCAGAAACACGCCACTTCTTCCACTTGTCTTTTGTTTGAGGTTGCCAGAAGACAAAAAAGATTTGCCGTGTGTAAACAACCGAGAAAAATTCCTTCCCTTTTTTTTTCTGTACAAGTTCATTCTCTTCGTCCTTGTTCCTCCTCTTTTCCCTTCCCGCCCTCTCTACTTTCTTCTCTTTCTCGCGGGCTTTCTTTTGTTTCGCGTTTCTCTCTCTCTCTCTCTTTCTCTGATTTTGTTCTTTCTCGATTTTCCGCTGCGAGAAATTTGAGAGAGATCAGACTTGTAGAAAATTCTCGAAAATCTCTCGAAGATCGCGCGCATTTAACATCACCGAGGACTTTCGTCGATTGAACGAAAATAAAAATAAGACACTTTCATCGAAGATTCACATCCGTATTGCGGGATTCCCCTCTCATGCTGACGAAAGTTCGTTTCGCAATCTTAAAAAAAAAAAAAAAAAACGAAGTTCCGCGTCGGAATTTTTGCTTGAGAGACATCCTCGATAATTCGTCTTGAGACCAATTACTGCACAGACGCGCGGACTCACCGATCGGGTTTATAGTTGAGTAGAGTGTTATTGTCATTAAAACGAAATTGATGATGATGATGACGCGCGTCCCTGCGTATTCAGAAAATCCGTTCGAAACAAATAAAATTACAGTCAGTGTGTGTATGTGTGAATCACGCGATCCATTTTCGGTGACACTCTCGTCGTGATCGATATCATGCGCGCGATCGTCGAAAAATTCAATCAATCAAGGCATGAGAGGATCGCGCGGCTGTTGCTAATCTTATTTGATAAGATTCGCGCGAGCATTCAGAGAAAAAAAAAGCCCTCGAGTAGTATCGGATTTATCATCGATCTCGACTGTCATCGAAAATCCCAGAGAGAAAAGTACACGAAAAAATCCCGAGATAAAAAAAATTCAGAAAATCCTCAAATGTATCCGCGCTTAATGAAATCCGTAATCGGATTAATATTGATTGGGGATTGTGCGAGTTGATTAACAAGGATCATTGTTCAGCGATTGTATACAAACTATCTCTCTTTCTCTCTTTTTCTCTGTGTGCTCGCGTCGAACATGTTTTCTCGACAACTCGCAATTATCTAATTAGTCATTAACATTAGCGTGCGCGGCCACCGCGCTAAATAATGCTATATGTAACGATTCACCAGGAGGAGTCGGTTATCAAATTAAAGCACTTCATTCACAAGGCAATCTCGATTCGTTCTCGCGATGGCACCTAAAAACTAATCGCTAATTACAAACCGTATCTTATGTAGCCGTCGGCTATGTCCGTAGGTAAACGTTATGGTGCGCGAATCATTACCGAATGACGCATGTATATTTGTGTGTGTCTCTTTGTGTTTGTGTTTGTGTGTGTATGATTCTTGACGAGTTAGGATTTTTTATTTGTTTTTAGCCAATCGCGCTGTCTTTTCTTCAATAATCATGATCACGACGATTATAGAGCGATACGATGATGCCGTACGAGGAAACGATTAGATTATTTTTTTTTTTTTTTTTATATATATATATATAGATAGATCTCTTTTTTTCGCGCAATTCACAATGTTTACATCTAATATTTGTATATCTCAGCTACTTTTGTTTTTATTTTATTTTTTTATTGAAACTACAGACCGATAGAATTTAAATTTTCATAAAACTGTTTTCTTCTCTTACTATCTTACATCTTAATATCTAGCCACAAAAAATAGCGTTGCCTTTATACAGATATATTATATATATATATATATATATATGTATATTAGTCTCATGATTTTTTTTACGAAATATCAGGATCCAGATAATCTTACCGTCCGGAAACACAAAGCTCCATACGGGTCACTCTTGTTTGACGGACGAAAAATGTTGTTATAATTATTACAATTATTATCATCGTTATTTTAAATCTGTCATATTCAGTCAAGTCGACGTCGCTACTCCTCCTCTCTCCTCCCCAACGCTCTGACTCTCTCGTGTCTTACTTCTATTTAACAAAAATCAACAACAAACAGTTTATTTTTTTGTATTGTTTTGTAATTTTAAAGTATTTTATTATTTTATTCGTATATAATTTACACGCGCGCTATATGTTTGTTTATTTACGTATATCTAACAATAATTAATAATAATACGATAGTCAAAATCTATTTTTATACATATATATATATACACGATTACACAATCCCAATTAAAAACAATGCTTCGAATCATCTTCTTTCTTTAAAAATCGCATTTTACAACAGTCAAAATGCGTTCGCGCTTGGAATCCAATTTTTCTCTTGTCCCATATGTTCGCCGTGTGATCAAGTTTTGCCTAACGGAATAACAATAAGAACGACGCGAGTGCCAATTATCTTTTTGCGCATCCCCCTCCTCCCTCAGCGACGTCGACTCGAAAGATTCTCTTAGAGATTTACACGTACATGTGTATGTCAACGTACAAGAGTGTGTACGTGCGATTTTTCCGCGTGTTAGTGGACGCATTTTTCTCTTCGGGATTACACTCGTCTCAAAGTCGCAAAATAGTCGTTCTCGCGCGCAAATTCTCTCTCCGTACCTCGTGTCATTTCTCTCTCTTTCTTTCTCTCCAGCTGATCGCCGCAGCTGTTATAGCGATTGTGCAATGCAAAACACGTATACGCGCATTCGCCTTGGTCCGAGAATGCGTGGGCATACGCATACGCATACACACACACACGCACACATACGCGCACACACACACACACACACACACAATATATATATATGCACGACGAGAGTCGTCCAGTGACGAGTCGAATGTTGTCTCGAAAAAAAAAAACAAAAAAAAACAAAAAAAAAAAGACGCTTGTTGCGACGAAATTAGAAAAACTCTAGTCATGGGAAAATCGAGTTGACCTCGTTGTTATCGAACTCCTTGTTCTCTCATCAGTAATTTCCCCTGAGTCTCCAAATTAACTCTCGACTCGTCTCTGGATTACATATACATATAGATGTATATACGTGCGTATATATATACATATACATATATATTGGTATTATTTCTATTGACGTGTACGTGAAGTATGTATGTACATATACATTTCCGCTGTCGCAATTCCCGTTTCGTTTTCCCAGCTGGTTGTTTTTTTTTTTTTTTTTTTTGCTCTTTCTTTCTTCCTTCTTTCTTCTCTCGCGTATATAATCACTAAAGAATTATATAAAAGTCGTAACGGGTAATCTAGTAAACACTAAAAGACGATAGAGATAGCGCTGTTTTTTTTTGTTTTTTTTTTGTTTTTTTTAAATACACTTTTTCTCTGGCGGCTGTGCTAGTTTCTTTTAATTACCATGTAATTACGTTACAGCATTGTTTTTTTTTTTTTTTTTTTTTTTTTTTTTCGCATTTTTTTCCTGTATTAAAATTAATATTTATATATATTTATAACGATAATGTGGGCGCGCGTGTGTCTTCCGTACTTTTCGAGAGAGATGCAAACGAGTGTATGTGTGTAGTACATAAGAGTTACGTATCAACACCGTGGACTTTTTTTTGTTTTTTTGTTTTTTCGAAGCGCCGTAGCAGCCTTCGATCGCGGCAATTCGCGCAATCGAGAGAGAACGATTAAATTAATTAATTAATTAACGATTCCGTCTCGAGCAAAACAATTCAGAATATCTGTTCGTTTCCCCTTTCCTTCTTTTTTTTTTTTTCAACGTTTATCATCTGTTTTTCTCACTTGTGACGATGGCGATAACACGCAGCCTGAAAGATCGCAGCACGGCCTTTCCGATATTTCATATTTACTTTATCTCTGACGAGAAAATAATTATATAACATATCACGCACTCTTATGTATTTATAACATGTATAAATTTCTTTTTTGTTCACGCCACAGTTTTGCACACGCATATATATATATATATATATATTTATTAGTTTTTTTAATTTTCATATTTTGCTCAATTTTACGACTTGTTAAAAACGTTGCCAAAAGTGAAGGAAAAAAAAAAAAGAAAGCCCTCACTTCTTTCCTCGCACTTCGCTAAATGTAATACGCTAAATTCCGATCGTTGTACAATATAATAATAACATTAAACCGATTATTAGCCTTCCACGTTGGTTAATCGCAAGCTCGTCGAGATTTTGCTCGGTGTATTTCTTTAGAAATACATATAAATTCGTTCTCTTCGCGTTATTACGCGATTATCTTTATTGTTGCAGATACAATCGTGTACACCTCGACGATCTATACAAGTTGCAATTAACGTTCGTTTATCGCCAAGTCGTAATCAACGTGTCCTTGATAAAAATGGCAAACCGAACCCTGTAACAAACTAATCTTCCCAGAGAAAGAACTTTTTTTTTCTTTTTCTTCTATCGCGGACACGTCAATTATTTTATACATTTCAGTAAGTTGGCACCTGTTCCGGCCGTTCTCGCAAGTGAGTTTCACTTTCGCAACAGAGGGACGTTCACATCTTATACACTCAAACACAAAATTAACACATAAAAAAATTCGCGCTCGTGTAATTATAATTTGTGCACTCTACAAATCTTTTTTTTTTTTATCCGAATTCGCAATATCCGAGAGAGAACAATTGCCAATTATACTTCGCTCTTCTCTCTCTCTCTCTTTACGTGAAAAATAACGATTATATAATAATAAATCACATATAAAAAAACAACACACTAATCAACAAAGTTTAAACAAAAGATCAATGCTAAAATTCTTACTGGTTATTGGTTTTGTTTCTTTTTTTTTTCAATTATTTTATTTTTTTTTACTATCGGCCTCACACTTTTTACCACCACCTCGCTCGCAGACATTTTGCGGACTAAGTTCAATTCGCAATTACTTTCTCTATTTCGTCTCTCTCTCTCTCTCTCTCTCTCTCTCTACTTCTCTGCTTCTTTTCTCGCAATATTTACATTAGCTCTCAATCGCTACGGGATAAAAAATAAGTGAGTGACAGTGTAAAAAAAAAGATTCATTTATCATTCGCAAGTTGCTGTTAAATTCTAGAAACGTGTCATCGCGTTGGTCGATATATTTTCGTCGTTGATAACGCAAAACGTAACGAGCAAAGTAGTCTGCAAAAAAAACTTCTTACACCAATCGTAAGAATAATCGCGGATTGTTTTTTGTTCGCCGTTTAAAAAAAGTGACGGGGGAAAAAAAAAGAACGAAGAAAAAAAAACAGATGCGCGCGTCAAAAGTCCGCGCATCTTTCGCGACGGAAGGAGGTCTTGATTCTACTACGATCGATTTGTCTCGGACTCGTAGGACTTGTTGATCGAAGCTTAGCTTACACCACGTGTAATCAAGGACGGTTCCGACAAGTTTGAAGAATCTCTTAAATTACAGCGCGCGAGATGATGACCGAAAGATGAAGAAAATCTTGGTTTCTCGAAATTAGCTATGTTTCAAACAAAAATAAGTAACATTCCACGTGTGAGAAATTACTCTCGGAACCGAAAAATTGTACGATAAATCCGCGGCGGATCGAACGCGAGTTATTAAACGCGGCGACTTTATTTTGATCAACAAGTGAGAAAGAGCCTCCTTCCCCGAGGGTCGAGGATAGTTTCCTCGGAAATTAACATTTTGCGGAAACCTCGCGGCGGCGACTCGCGCGAGTGTCAGCAGGCAGGCAGGCAGGCAGGCCTCGTGAATATATACGAGACGTTCACGAAGAAGAAGAAGAAGAAGAAGAAGAAGAAGAAGAAGAAGAAGAAGAAGAAGAAGAAGAAGAAGTAAAAGAAGCAGAAAGAAGAAGAGAAGGGCGCAGAGTGTTGTAGTGGTAGCAGAGAGCGTTAGGCGATAGGCCGGCAAAGAGAGGCACAGCTCCGGCTGCGCCTGGATCTCCTTAGCATTAACACACGATATACCTGAAAAACCAGTTTTTTTCTTTTTTTTTTTCGCGAACTTTTTATTAGGCCTTTACTTTCGCTCGCTGAACTGAAAGTAAGAGTGAGCGAGCGAGGCAAACGAGGCCCCTGTTAAGCGAGCGAGCTAACTAACGGGGTCAGCAGTCGATACGGATACGCACGTAAACAGAGACAGAACGGTCACGCACATTGTCGCACACACGCACGCACGCGCGCACGCACACGGGATAACCGGAGGAAGAAGACGAAAAGAGAGAAAAAGAAGAACATGGAGAAGCGTAACGCAAAAGTCACGTACACACGCGTAACGCGCGCGTGTATAATTGCGTATCTATGGCCACTTCAGCCACGCGTCGGACAATCAACGTGACGCGACGCACCTGACGCGCACGGTTCTTTTGCGCGGTGGCACTCCGCGGAGATAGTAATCGCGGTTTACATTAAATATTTACGATATTTAATACGGTGCTTGTCATTGCTGCGAGTCATCGCGGGGAACGGATGTTCGCGCGATATTCCAACATGTAAGTTAGTGTGTATTTGCTCGTGTAGTCGCTCTTCGTCTATATATCGTCGGTAACGCGAAACTCCGCGTCGTCTCGGAAAATTTATCCCTCGTTCCACACGAGACTCGTATTTCTCTCGACGCGTTGTATATACAAGTGGGCAACGAACGATCTTAAGTGATTCTACCTCGCTCTTATTTATCCTCATTTTCTCTCTCTCTCTCTCTCGTTTCTTTTTCCACGTCTTTTTCCTTCTTCCCGTTTCCCTCTCATCATTCCCACACTGCTCTTCCTCTCTCGCACGCGTCAAGAATTTTTCAGACTGCAACCACAACAGTGATTGCGTGTGTGTGTATTGCGTTCAAGAACGCGGGGAGCTCTCCAGCTCTTTCTAATACGCAGGTCTTTGATACAGCGACATCGCACAAGTGAACTGAGCTTCCAAAGCTTCTTCAGAAAACGCGCGACTGGGTCTTGTAGATGGGAGAGAAAAAGTAAAAATCACTCACGGGAATGCGAAGTATCGTTTTGCATGCGGAGATACGCGAATTTATCCAAAACAAAGACGCGCGCGCGCGTGTGTGTATATATATGATGAAAACGTATCGAAACCGTACGTTAGCAAACAATATTTTCGCGGTAAATTTGCATCTCCCGAATAGATTTGAATACATACACACGGCGATATCTTCAAATGCTTTCTTTTACATTTTTCTCTCTTCTTGCATTTTTTTCGTTTCATAAATTAACACGATCGATTTTCACACACACATACACACACACTAAAACGCCCGATAAAATTGTCTTGATTTCTTTAGTCTTCCCATTTTGTTTCTCGCTCGGTTACGAGGAAACGATTTTCGACTATTTTTTAACAATTTTTCACAAGTGTCGCACGAGATTTTTTTTTTTCTATATCGCGAGAAACAAAGCAACAGCGAGAAGACACAAAAGGAGTCACGAATCGACTTTCCATCGGGGCGTTCCGGGTGTTCACATTGTCTCCTACTGGAAAAGCGATTGCAGCGGATTGTCTCGCTCGAGAAAACGCTATTCGCTCGTTTTTTTTTCGAAAAAAAAAAAGAAAAGCACAGTTGGTCAGACACGTCCGGATACGTATGTACAGAATATGTGATGCGCGCGCGTGTGTGTTTATATGTGTACGCTCGTTCCGCGTTCTCTCGTTAGAAATGAAAGAAAGAAGCGGCACGGAAGAGCGTTTTCCCTCTCGATCCGCGCACTCTCCCACAACGGCCTCGTTTCCCTTTTTTTTTTTTTTTTTTTTTTCCCCTTCCCTCGCTTGCATTTCACGCAAAAATTCCATTCTGTACGAATTAAATCTTATCACGTTATACACAGTATCTAAATGAAATGTGTTCACAGCCACACATTAATTATACATAGATTTCTTTTTTTTTTTTTTATACATATATATATATTTGCATGTTTAAATATATTTATATATATATATATTTTAATTTTTGTGTTTTTTCTCCGTAGCCAAAAAAAAAGGCGCCACGCGCCCTCCTCACAGAGAACTCGGTGTGTTTTTTCACAAACGCGAGTTCTCTCTTTTTCTCTTTCAATTTCGGCACGCGATCGGTTTTCTCTCTCTCTCTCTCGATACAGAGAGAGAGAGAGAAACAAAAAAACCCAAGAAAGTAACGAAAAAAAACTGAAGTTAAGAGGGACGCGCCTTTCGTTCGTTTAATCGAGTCATGCTTTTTTTTCACATCTATCGACACACGCTTGTTTAATTTTTTTTTTGTTTTTTTTTGTTTTTTTTCCGACTCTTCTCTTTTCTCTTTTCTTCTGTTCCCGCCGTGGAGATTGTTTTACCTGGCGTCTTCCAGGATTCTTTCTCTTGCTGTCTTGTTGCTCGAACACGGCGTCATCATCTAGAAGTCGATGTTTGTGTGTGTTTGTATATGTGTGTGTTTTGTGTACATATGTGTGTTTTGTTGACAACACACATTCCGGCACGACGCCCGACGTCCGTTCTTCCGAAATTCCGAAGACCGTCTCTCTCTCTTTTTTTCTTGTCTCGCTAGCGGACGTTCAATCGCATTCGGAAAAACGTCTTTTTTTTTTCTTTTTTTACTTTCCGTCAAAATCTTCTTTGAATGTTTCTCGATCTTGCTTTTTTTTTGTTTGTTTTAGGCACAACACATTGTTTCTGGAGTCTTGTAGTATTTTGGTTGTTTCGCCGCGACCGTAAGCGATACCAGCGTTTTGGTCCGAACTTGTTTTTTGCTGCGGCAAATCGCCACCGTTTTACAGAAGTGCCTAAGAAAGAGCAGCACTCGCGACAGAGAACCAGGTGGATAAGTAAGTTATCTGGCTCCTTTCATTTTCCTCGTCTATATAACCTGACACTCTCTATCTTTGTCGCATCGACGATAGTGTACGTTTGCCATCCGAACACGCCGTTTCTTCTTTTTTTTTTCTCAGATCGCCAACTTTGTTGTTCCCGCATTCATCAGCAATCACCATGGACGCTTTATTTCTTTTCACCACTTGTAATCTCGCATCGCTCCGACACGTCCAACGGACGTCAACTGAGGCGCTCAGATTCTTTGACGTTGGACGCGAAGTGTCTGATGTCCTTGTTCTTCGACGAGTTCTCTTCGGCGTTCTGGGAGGTGCCACAAATGCAACAGAAGTCTTCCTCGAACGGACAGTAAAAGCCACAGGTGCAGAAGTAACAAATCTTGTACCCGTACCTTTGGTACCACGAGCTGTAGGAATCATGATTGAAGTCGTTAATGTCGCAACGATCGATCATGGTAGCGCGATCAGCGGTGGTGAAAATGGCGGCGGTGGTGATGTTGTTGGCTGCGGCGTCTACGGACACAGCGTTATCGTCGATATCGTCGCATCACGACGAGCACGCCATCCAATTGCAGGTGCACGTGTAGCACGCGGTCGTGGGTATCACCGGCGCGTAATAATAGCCGTTGGCGTAGACGTAGGTAGCGGGCGGTCCTTGCGGCGCCTGCTGATGGCTCGTCAGCCGCTGCTGCTGCTCCTGGCAGAGCACTTGGTAGGCAAGATTCTGTATCAGGGCGAGTGTCTGCCGCCGTTCGTGGCCCATCAGGCATACGGTCGACTCCTCGACGACGCTGTGCAACAGCATCAGGTACTGGTATTTGAGAGCCTCCTCCTCGGGCCCGACGAAGTGATTCCACAGATAATTCTCGAGCTTCGAGCGCTGCTGTCCTATGTCCGGAAAGTCGATGAAGAATCTTGAGCACATGTACCGCTCGAGTGTCTTGATGTGCTCCGGTTGCGCCGGTTTGTACATTTTCACTAGGAGATTGCAGTACTTGAGCAAACCGCCGCCGCGTATCTCTTCGGGATGCCTCGTCGAGATGAGCTTCTTGTGCAGATGGTAGAGCGCCTCTTGGAAATCACCGTATACGGACTCGCCCACCACGGTCGGATAGAAGTTTTCGGCGATCGGCAACTTGCTGCACTCGTAAAACAGCAACAGGGAGTCGAGAACGATCTGGAAGGAGTCGACGGAGAATTCGAACTGCCGCCTCATCGAATCGACAAATTTGAGCTCGACGTTCCGGTGGCCCCGGGAATTGCCAAGAGAGATCAGGGACCATCGGTCGCCGTCGTTGTTCACCTTCACCATCTTGCTCACGTAGGCCTCTTTCAAGCTGCACGTGGTGATGCGTTTGCGACTCACACCTTCCGGCAACAAGTCAAACAAGGAGCCGAGCACCGCGGCCTTGACCTTGTCGTAGTTTCGGCCACTAGAGAGCTCGACCGCGAAGATAAGATCCAGGTCGTTGTAGGGCTGGGACTCGGTGGCCAGCACGTGAGAAGCGGCACCGCCGTTCAGCCGAATGTCGCGTACCCTCATGCCGGCGCCCCCGTTGCTCGGATCGGTCTCCAGCTTGCTGCGCACTACTGTCACGAGATCCCTCAGTCGGACCTCCAGAGTGGGAAAGTTTCCACGCCCGTGGATGCTCACAACCTCGTTCATCACATCGTTCAGACGGCGCACCTGTTCGAAGCTCAGCACCGCCAACCTCTGCTGAGGATCGGTGCAATCGCTATTGCTGTTGTTATTGTTGCTGCTGCTATTGTTATTGTTGCTCTTGGTGTTGTTGTTATTGTTGTTGTTGTTGTTGTTGTTGTTGGTCTCGTTGCTAAGATCCCCATTGCTGATGCTGTTTGTTTTACTGCCGTTCACCTGGCAGAGCGACTCCATCATAGCGACCCGACGCTGGCGTTCTTCGCCGATCTCCAGAGAGCCACACTGCAACAATCACAAGAGACGAGATCGTTACGCAACGCTTTTCTTCGAAACACAATGGATTCAGCGAATTATTATGAAAATTGTGCGAACTTTATCGCGTTATCTTTTGGATGGAAATGTTCTCTGTAAACAGTTTCTTCAATTTGTACATACAAAACATTTATTAATTATTGTGAAAATTGTGCGAACTTTGTCGCGTTATCTTTTCGATAAAAATGTTCTCTGTAAACAATTTCTTCGATTTTGTAAACATAAAAAACAATTGAATAAAGACGTTGAAATAACTAAACCAAAAACAAAATCTTTTGTATTTTTATTTCTTCTCACAATCGGTATGCGTTATGACCTTTCGCGACCTTTCGCGATCGATCGATCGACGTGCCGCATTTCGTTCTAATTCCCGAAGTGTTCGGGCGCGGAGATTAAAGTGGAAATAAAAAATTGTTTCAGAAAATCTCGCAAATTTCCGACGAGAGTGGCGCATCTCGTCGAGTACGCCCTTCGACTGCTATCTATGTCATGGTACTCGAAGTGTACGAGTGCACGGCGAGAAATGCCACGAGGTTACGTCCGGGTGCGCAACGTATATATATACCGTCGAGCGCCGCGTATTCGCGCTGAACCTTCGACCGGTTATGGCTTTCATCGTCCGGTGTTATATTCCGAAAAGCGCAACAAGTTCGAGAAGCGCGCGCGCGCGCGTTTCGTTTCATTTAATTTACTAATTAATTCGACGACTTAATAAGAAATTTTCCACGTTGCGAAAGATAATACAGCACATTAATTTCGCGGATAGTTTTTTTTTCTTTTTATACAAAAGTAAGTAACGCAATAGAAGTCATTCTCTCGTCCCGACAACGGAGGTGATGCAACGAACTTCTTATACCCCCCCGGCGTTCGTCTTCGTGTGTGTCATTTATTGTGACAGATAACACACACTTGGAAATAACAAAACAAGCTGTTATCTCCGTCAGATGCTACGCAATCAAGATCACGGTTATGTGTCTTTGACACACACAAGGTAAAGTCGCTATTACCGCTTATTGACATCGGAGCATGCAGAAGAAGAAGAAGAAGAAGCGGAAGAGCCGCATTTTCAATTTTTTATTCATCCTATGCAATAAAAAATTTCTATCGCGCTCTCTTCGACGAAAGAAACCGTCCGTGTTTTTTTTTCGTTCGTTTAAAATCTGAATCATTCATATTTTAGTTAACGTTTGTATGCGCGCGCCTCGGAATTGCGAACGTTAAAAATTCGCAAGAAAAAAGATCCGCGGATCGATCAATCTGACCGTGTTGCTTGACAATTCGCAATGCCGTTACCCGAAGCACGTAGAAAAACAGCACTCGCGACAGAAAACAAGAAAATTACACAATATATACAGGTACATTGTACTTGTTTGTAGAGATGATAACTTTAATAAGATAATTTCGCACGGCTCCGAGCGAGAAAGAGAGAGAGAGAGAGAGAGAGAGACACACATTTATTTGCCTATTCAAATGACTCACGAAGCGAAACGAGTTTTCGCGACGTAGGGAGCAAAGTGTCAAGCGTTGCACCTTCATTTCAACCGCAAAACTTCACGTGTGTAATCGCGATAATAAAGAGAGAGAAAGAGAGAGAGAGGAAACCGTCATTTATTCAGTGACTCGAAACAAACACGCGAACACGTATAATATCATCACTATTTTCCGTTGCAGCGATGAAGTTTCAACGTGTGGTCGCAAGAGAATTTCAACGGCCTTTTTCATTTTTTGTTTTTTTACAAAGTTAAAAAAACTACAGCACATTGAAAAAAAAATCACATCTTGTCGCCGGGAAAACTTCTAGAAAACTGCGAGTTCAATGTCTCTCAAACGAGAAACGCATCTTCGGAGCGCATCTTCGAAACGAGACGCGCGAGATAAATCTCCCCCGAAGAAACCGAAGAATCCACAAGTGCGATGACGCTTTCGACACCGAGCTCGCGCGATTCTAACAAGTGCCGGAGAGAAACGCTGGAGAATATCTGTGAATACCTGGTATTACGCGCTGTCAAGTACGTTGCGGACCAAGACCGGATATTACGTCGGATTGGGTTCTCTCGTTCGAGAAGATCCGCAGCTGATGAGAGACATCAGCGAACTGAGCCCGCGCGAGTGAAAGGCGGTGGAGCGGCGAGATATCGGCAGCGGGTAGCGGGGCAGCAGCAACAGCAGCTGCTGGTGCTGCTGCAGCAACCGCAGCAACACGGCGAACGGCAACTAAGAGGGTGTAGGAGGGCAGGCCTCTAGTGCGAAGCCCTCTATTACGTCCAATACCCACTACCACTGTCATTAGCAGCGGGAGGACGTAGTCCTGGATCGTCCGTGTGTATATGTGTGTGTGCGCGCGCGCAGTTGGGGGGTAGTGAACGCCACGATGCCTTCTATGACGTCACGCGGGAGAGAATGCGAGGGTGGTATTGAATGAAGATTGTAGTCTGCGAGGAGTGAATTCAATTCGGTCTCTCTACCTCTCTCTCTCTCTCTCTCTCTCCCTCCCTCTCTCTCTCTTCTATCTAATCTATCTATCTCTCGTTTTCCATTTCTCGAGGTGTCTTTGAGGATACCCTGTGTTCCTCTTTTCAATTACGAATTACTCGAGACCGAGCGAAAAGGCGATTATTCCAATAGCACAGACGACGAGAGAAGATTGCGAGCGAATTTAGAATACACTTTAGGTAAGATAAACTTTATGGTTGGCAAAGAGAGAGAGAGAGAGAGAGAGAGAGAGAGAGAGAGAGAGAGAGAGAGAGAGAGAGAGAGAGAGAGAGAGAGGCGCGTACAAAACTCGAAACAATTATCAGGAAAATAAGACGCAATTATCCGCTTCAAAGCGATTACAAATCCAAATCAGCGGAACTCGATGAAACTAAATAAACTGTTTCCAGGTGAATGCTTTTTTTTTTTTTTTAAATAGTAAAAGGTACTTCGTCGTTTCCGTCCGAGACACCCGATGCGTACGTCCGGAGGGATGTGACATGCGAGAGAGAAGCCGAAGGGGTGGGAGAGAAGCGTCACAGATAGAGTATATACATCAACGAACGCCCACGTTTCGCGCTGGGAGGATAGAGAGAGAAATAGGACCGAGAGACTATCTCTCTCGCCAAGTGCTATCGATTTTACCCAACACCCCGCAATCGTCAACCCACGTCAAAGCCGGTTAGAGTCTCACGTTTTACGTACATTACGCGCGCGCTATATAATTCGCTCGTTCGTAACGAGAATATTTCGCGCACCGGCCGCGTTTTATCGTTGCGCGCGCGTGCGCGCAAAACGAAGAAGAGAGAACATTTCGCACAGTTACGTTATATATATATATATATATATTTGTCACCATCCAGGATTTCAAGTGCTTATCCCCTTCCCGCCGGGGAGTGTCGATTCCTCGCCCCCGCGCGCTTTTACGCCGTTTTATTCTGCGCAGACTCGTTGACATTACGCATTGGGCGCGCGCGCACACGTACATGCAAACTTTTTTTTTTTTTTTCCCGATAAAATGCAAAAACCACCGCTGCGCGAAATTGCGTCTACGTGGCGGAGATGCGTTAATGCGGAATTTGCACGCGCGTTTTTCCGCCGCGAAACAAGAAACCCCGATTTACACTCTCGACACGCGTTATGGGACAGACACTCTTTCTTTGATGCGCGCTGCGCAATTGTCCAATTGCGTTTCTCGCGATATCGCCGCGCGCGAAGTATTTTATTTGAAAGCGCGTGAAAAAAAAAAAAAAAAAAATAATAACAACCGCGTTTACAATTGCGATTCAACGGCGCGCCGCTCTGGAAGATATAAAAAACAAACGCGAAATTTGACATATCGCGCGCGTTTATTACAACGAAGATTGATACGGCGAATATAAGCCGCGGCGCGTAGCTCAAGGGGTAACGTGTCGTCCACGCGAGGACGAGAGTTGGAAAGTGATGAATGTGAAATTCGCTGCGGTCAATTATAGAAGAGCGTTGCGACGTTCGAGTCCAAATAGTCATCTGATGCAAATTGCATCTCGGTGTAAACGTCTGCATTCCTCGTCGCTAGGCAACGGCGCCGACCTGCAAAGCGAATCTCGAAGACTCTCTCGAAAACGATGCGAACACACATCGTTGAATATCCAAGCGCGTGCGTTTACCTCTTTCTCTTTCTCTCGTGTCGTGCGCGAGGCAACGTGAAAACGCGGAAAGATCGGCGACACGTCCGGGAAATACTTGCGGCTTGCTCCTCCGACATCCGATGCGAGAACACGCATGTGTGTTGAGCAGGAGGTCAACGAATAAGGTAAAAGTTCCAGTGACCGGACAAGCATCATCTGTGACTACACACGTTTATTAAAGAAATAATCAACCAAGAAGTATTTGTATAAAAAAAAAAAAAAACCGGAAACCGATAACTAAAAACGTACCTTAAAAATTCCTTAAAACATTGATAATTGTCACACGATTAATATTCACAACATTATCGAACAATTACTTCTGTCCCGGGTCGGTGACACATGTCACCGTTGGAACATTTGCCTCGACGAGATATTCGCCCGAGGGACGACGCGCGATTTTTCAGCGCGATAGAATTTCGATTGCCGAGCAGTTCCGGGAAGCTTTGCGCTTCTCTCACAACAGCGCAAACACGTCTAGAAGAAAACTAATAAAATTCTAATAAGATTCGAAACTCGCGTCTCACCGCAAAATATATCGTGTCGCGATGAATATCGGTGTATGAAAATATGCACGCGGCGAATATATAAAGGCGAACTGACGTATCGCCTTACTATACATTATACATATATGTGCGCGACGCGCAGATAAGTACATCGTGAAACACACGCCACTACTCTTGATGACAAGAGCAGCAGCGTATAGTCCGGAGAGGGGAGATACGCGGTTGCGCATCCGAGAGAGAAACTCTACGCGCGCTTCCGCCGGAAGACATCCGCGTCTGCGACGACATTGAGCGAAAATTCCGCATATTATCGGAGCGATAATATCTAATGTTATTTCTATAATGGAGTTCAATAACGAAATAAGGAGCGAACCGATAATGCTCGCAATTGCTAATGTCCGTCGTGCTCGTAACAAGACGAGGAGATTATTTCGCGCTTTGTTTAATTGGCGATTCTTCCGCGCGATATCGCAGTGAATTGACAATTGTACGAGATATTTTTGTTATTATTATTATTACTATTATTATTATTATTATTATTATTATTATTATGCTGAGAAATCGCGTGCGTGCCTCGGTACATCGAGCCACATCGTCTCTAATCTACGCTCGTTAATCGATCACGCCCTCTCTCTCTCTCTCTCTCTCTCTTTCTCTTCCACATCGCCGAATTAAATGGCGACAACCCGTCGTCGCGTCCCTTCCATCGTCTCGTCTCTTCCGCTCCGCTTATTTCGACCCTGACCCCTGATTTCGCGTCGTCCGATTTTCGCACGTTTCGACCGGACGAAGAAAAACCACGCATAGTTCGACGGATCAACGATCGCAAAAATCCGCGGCGGAAAGAAAGGAAGAACGAAATGAACGCAAATCGAACGAAGCTTGTAATCCTATTTACGAATGAAAAAATAAGTATTGCCGGAAGAGGATTAGTTGGCCAGCAGGAAAAATCTGCCGAGCTTGTTGAATTTTTTGTCTTGTCAACAAAAAAAAACAAAATGTTTTGGCTCAGAGTAGATTTTTCTTGCTGCTGGTATTCATATAATGGGAAAACTTTTCTTTTCCGCGTATAAGGTACACAAGGCGTTTATCGAATCGCAGAAGCCGCGGAGAACTATAGACGCGCGCGGGCGCGGGGAATTGATAAATAATTGATCGGCCGGCATCGACGCGTGTTAAAGAATTTAACAGGCGTATTTGTCGCGGATGTGCGCGCCGCTTGCGTTCCCCCTGTCAATCCGTTTCGCGCGAAACGTCACTCGCTTCTGTGGCCTACATCCTACCGAGAAATGTAATGTCGCGGAAAAAATTGTCGACGAGTCATCCGCCACGTGCCACGGGACACACGGAGGGTAAAAACCACCTTTTCTCTCTTTCTGTCTTACGGACGGTAGATCGAAAGTGCGAGACGATTTAACCGTGTGTCTCGCGCGATCAATTCTCACGGCGTACAGAGACACGAGTTGGACACGTGTTGGTCGAGAAAAAGTCGAGATCCGAGCGAAAATTTCTTCCGACGCACTTACATTTGTCCGAGTCTTGCGCATATTTTTGTAGCAATTCAAGCGGTCGACGATAACTGAAATGATGGAAAGATCGGGTGTAATGCGCACGGAATAAGGAAGCGATTTACGTGCGCGGAAAATAATTTTCGCTGGATGGGCAAGAAGATCAATTACGGCCAGCGAGAAAAATTTGTCAAGTCCGTCGAATTCTTTTTTTTTTTTCTTTTTCTGATTTCGCCAACAAGATATTTTGCTGGCGAAACGAAAAATTCAGTAGACTTAGCGAATTTTTCTCGCTAGTCGTGGACACTGGCGAAACTTTTTTTGCGTGAGAACGAGATTAAATTACAAGTTTGAGAGCAAACTATTTTTTCTTCTCGAAGAGAAAATACAGACACACGTCCCTTTACCTTGTCCTTTAATTCTCAGAGGACGTTCTTTAACTTTCGGAGGACGATAACTGCGTCACTTCTGACTTCGTGTTCTGCTGAATAATCAAAAACTCGCTTCGCGTGTACAACAACACAAATATAACGTACTAAATTTTACATATGTATTTTTGTATAGATATTTGATAAGATATTTTTATGTAATATATTTGTAAAAATATTTTGCAACGTACTTATATATTTTGCTGCGACTATTTTTGTAATGTATTTATTTTATTTATTATTTATTTACGTAAATATATGTTTAGTTATAAATATTTTCCTAACAAAAACATCTGTCTCGAGTGACTCGGCCATCGCCGAACGACAAATTGTTTCTATTATTGTACGTGTCGACAGCAGAATTTGCAACAAAAAAAGATTAAAAAATAAAAAGAAAAAAATGATTGATAACACACGGCGAACGTCAAAAAATAGACGTTACGATGCATAATGCATATATCGCGCGGGTAAAACGTCGAATAATGCGCGCAATAAAAATTAATGAGACGTGCACACACAAGCCGGATATGGGAGATACGCGATATATAGTATAAGATCGCGAAGATTGCCGGGGCGCAACGCAAGTTGTCACGGCTATAGAGCCTCTCTACTGCCGCGGCGAGAGTAGTTTTGCATGGAATAAATGATGCGCTATAGAACGTTACTTTACTAGCGTGTACATGTGATTCATGTATCGCTAACGACGGCATAGTTTACGTAACTTTCCCGTTCGTAATGCTAAACCAGTTGCGCGGCGGCGCATGTGATTTTGTGGGATAAGAAGTGAACGTACTTTGGAATCAAGTATAACACATCTCTTTAAAGTCGCGGGCAACTCTCTCACAAAAGTCACGGGATTGCGCGAGCGATCGTATCTCATCGAGCGAGAATTTCGTCTGTGAATTTAAAAAGACTGTAAAAAAATTATTTTACATGTTATTTTGTCGTTTCGTATAAATATAAATTTGTATTTTCTTTTTTCAAAGCCGCGACGATACAATTCAAAATAAAGATCGCAATCTCCTTGAAGATAATTTCTATGCACCGGTGTCTCTTAGTTCTTTTGCTTATTTTGACATTTAAATTATTTTACATTCACAAACAAACGAGACGCAGGCAAGTGTTAATTTACTAAAAACAAAAAAACAAAAAAACAAAAAAGAGAGAAGTCTGACGCATTTTGTCCTAAACTCGGCGTCGCTCTCTCGGTATTTATAGACTTGGAATAGGTTGTTTAATCACTGCACGTAAGTCGATATAGCACGCAAAGCGCTTTTACCGTCGTCGTTGTCGTCGCGTTTAGCAATTGCACGTAGGCGACGGCGAGTCGCAGGCACGCGATTCGGTCCGCGCCGCCCAATTCCAGAAGAGAGTGTCACCGTTCCCGAGAACGGTGTGTGGGCGCGCACCTTCGCGTGCAACGGAACGTAGCGTGCAACTGGTTGCACTCCATTCTTCCCGAATTTGCCGGACGACGTGAATAGATAATATCCCTCTCCGCGCGTTCTTCCCCGACGTTCCGCGCGATCGAAACGAACGACGTTTCGAGCTCGCGGTAAATATCTTACTGAATAATAATGCGCGTGTGATAAATTTATTGCTGAAGAAGAATCGCGATATGCACCGGGGGGAGAGGAGGAAAAGGAGGAGGAAGCGACAAAAATAGAGCGCGGCGATCTGAAATTGCTCGCGAGAGGCCTTGGGCGTCGCGCGGCCTCCCGCGCTTATGGATTAAATAAGACGTGCGGAATGTACAATCGAAATGAAATATTCGGCCTTCGCGCGTTCGACGGACAGGCACAAGCGTCGTCGTTGTCGCCGTAACTGGAAAACGGGGTCACCGTGTATACGCGAGTAGAGACGACGTCGCAGAAGAATCGAGGATGTCCCAGTTTCGTGCCGCGAGGGTCGTTGCACCCGACCGACAGCCGGTGCATCGGCAGCGGGTGTGTGTTAACGACGACGAGCGGGGGGGAGTTTCGATTTCGCGCCGCGCATCCGGGAATCGCGCGCGCGCTCGTCATTGTTTCTAGTCGATGCGTGTACGTGTGTGTGTGTGCAGAAAAGTCGCGCACGTCGAAATAGAGAAAAGTGAGAGAAACCCGAAAGTTTCATCTCCGTCGCGAAGAGAAACGCGTTGGAAAAAAAAAAAAAAAACATCGAAATGCCACGAAGCGAGTTTTCGAGAAACCAGTCCGACGTAGTCCCCTCGCGCGCGATGAAAAGGATCTGTTCCCTTAGGTTCGCGCGTTATTTATTGTCTGCCGTCCCCCGAGGCCGGTGCGCGAATAAACGATAGTTTAGATAATCCGCGCGTACATAAATTACACGCAAACGACCGGTTTTCACCGGAGAGGTTGGTCGTAATAAAACCGTAAAATCGCGATCACGTGGGAACCGTACCCGGACTATGTCGCACTCGATGTAGAGATACTTTTTCCGTCTTCTTTCACGTGCAAAAACCGATAGAGCATAGACATGTTAGTATAGAAGAAATTTCTCCCGATTAATTATTTAATTCCGACAATTTCTACGAGAGAGAGAGAGAGAGAGATACGCGGAAAGAAAATTCACCGAACAATTCCTCCCGACAAAACAAATCGCGCGAGCGATTCTCTTCTTCGAGTTCTCGTTACTTGCTGATCGTCTCGCTGACGTAACAAAACAAACGCGCGGATTCGAGAGGAGAAAAGCAGCCAAATTGAGAAGAGCGCGGAGAAAGAGAACTCGTCGTCGGCATGAGAGCTCGTCGACAGAGCGAAGAGCCAGGCCACCTGACGTGACTCGAGAAATAAAGAGAGAGAGAGAGAAAGAGAGGAAGGAAGGGAAGGAAAAAAAAAACAGTCGCCGGAGATGAAACCGGACGTTTCTCTCTCCCGCGTACCGCATTTGTACACACTACCGTGCGTATGCAGACAGCGTGTTGGATCATCCCGACACACGCGTGTGCGAGGCGAGCCGAGCGGTTACGTGCGCGCACACGTGAACAAGCAATGCGAACCGACCGTGACGTCACTGGTCATTGATCTTTGCCGCGTTAACTAGCCTGTGCACGCTGCTTTAAACACGCGCGCCTGCTCTCGCTCTCGCGAGAACCCCTCCCTCGCCCCTCGCCGCCTTTTCTTTCTCGCGATTTTTTAATGTGCGTTACTTATCGGCGCGACAACAGCTGCTTTGTTTTTTCAAGTGTTTATATCTCTTTGTGCTAGGCAAGGTAATTCCCCGAGCGTCACTATCGATCGGAAACAACAACGCGCGACTTCAAACACACACGGGCTTATCTTCTATTTCGAAGGCGCCGATTGTTGACTCGCTAAATATCTTTTGGAGGAAATCAGAAATATTTGCGCGCTGTTCGCTCAATCAAACGCTCGATGCGTGCGTCAGTTGCGAAATGATAATGATCCGTGAACTTTAATTTATTGGACCTTTGTGACATAACGTGTGAATCACGCCGTTAACAATATAACGTTGTCGGTTCGCGGCGGTTGCAATATTAAATCGCATCCGATTATCATAAATTAGCATACAACGTTTAAATCGCGAACGCGTTTGTCGTCGCGACGTGTTTCGTCGCGCGAGGCCGAAAAGTATATTTGCAATTGTACTTTGGATTTTCGTGAAAAGTGAACAATCTCCGTCTCGTTTTACCGGAATAATCTGTTCTTAGTAATCCCTTCTAGGCTGTTCGGATCCATCTCGCCATTTAATAGCTGTTAATTAAGATGGAAATTAGTCTGCGCTTTCAATATTTCCTGACTTCCCACTTCTATCTTTGCTTTTTTTTCGAAACTTTGGCCTTTAACGAAGAAAGGTTACCGTAACGAAGAGAGATTAATTATAATATATATATTGTAAATATTTATATTATAATTAATATATATATTTACAATAAACAGACGCGGTGTGTCGCGCGTTGAAAAATACGAGAAGAAAAAAAGCCAAACGAATTCGCGGTTGTGCGTCACACAAACACACACGCGGGAGAAGAAGCCTGCCCGTCGATCCTGCGACACAGTTAAATTGATAATCAACCGGCGTCGAATCGCTGACGTCATTCGGATCGAAGTCGTCTCCTCCGTCCTCTGTTATTTTCGCGAGATACGGTACTTCACGACGCTTGATGTCGGGAAGAGAGAAAGAGAGAGAGAGAAAGAGGGAGAGACGGCAGAGGAAAAACGACGTCAGGAACTTTCGGCGGGGATAAGCGTGCAGAATACAACTATGAGCGACGGAGGACGGAAGAGAAAAGGACGGAAAAACGAAGAGTCGGATAAAAAAGAAGGGGAAACCTCCAAGGCGCAATACGTGTTTTCTGCTTCACTATTACAGGAAGCGCGACGACCTTGCCGAGGCTGCGGACTCTTGCTGGCTTCATTTCGCGAAGTTTTATTCGCCGGACTTCGCGATGATCGGCGAAAATACAACAAAATACAACGAGAGTTCTCCTCTTTTAAACGACACGATTAACGAGCTTGTAAACAGACTTGTTGTCGATATATCTACAATTGTTTGATATGCTATCTCACTCGTGATCCCGACAGATATATTTGTTTTAAGTTAAATTAAATATATATGTATTAAAAAAAATAAAATATATTAATAAATGTACGTATTAATACGTATTAGTAAATAAATATAAGTTTTAAAAATTAAAAAACACAGTATACGCTGTATATTATTTTTTTCTCTACTTTTTTTTTTACAATTTCATCTTCGTGTACGAGGAGCGACTTTTTGATTATTCAATAGATTATACAGAGTCAGAGAAGTCTGATCTAGCCGCAGTTCCTCCGAGAATTAACTGTCAAATCTCATTGCATTTTTATGTACGTTCTGAATCTTCTTACAAAAGTTCGGTTCGCGCAGAAAATTATCACAAAATCGATATGTGTAAAAAAAAAAAAAAAAAAAAAGATATACACGCAATTTTACTTCCAATTAAACACACAAGAGATCCGTGCATACATGCGCTCTCGTAAATATCGGTCACGGAGGAAAAAGCATACACGTCGAAACGTTAAAAACGGCGCAGTGCGCGGCCTGAGACTTCGGCTTTAAGAACCGTGCGCTCAACATTACGTAATACTAATGAGCCTTGCCAAGACCGCTTTCGACCTGCCATCTTCCCCTTCTCTTGCATATACGTATATGCGCGCGTATACACATATGAGAATCGTCACGTGAGCGGGTATGCACGTGTGCTGCGGGCTCTTTCTTTCTCTCTCTCTCTCTCTTTCTCTTTCTACGCGAAAGAATGTGACGTGTAACGTGTATTTACCACCGACAGAAATTGAATGGTGCAATTTCCAAGCGGAGGATTCTCGATGTGTGTTTTGCGATCAAGCGGAATAAAACCGAAAGATAATTTTTCCGAACATTTCTGGCGATTCGCGAATTGTTGCGTTTCATTTACACGCATATCAAAAATAATCCGACGAGTAATTCCGTCCGCGCGTTTTTTTTGTTTTTGTTTTTGACGATTAATTTGTTACGAATATGTCACGCACGTGCTTGGTGCTTTATAATCACATTAAAGCCGGCTTTTAAAGCGATATTAAGTCTCGTACTTTTATCACCGAGGCGAGAGAGATGTGTTTACTGCAATAAAAAAATCTCACGCACGCGATATGCACGCAAATGTACAGGCGGTGTAAAAAAAAAAAAAAAAAAAAAAAACCGCGTATTATATTATAATTCACTTAAATATGTCGCTTCGACCGGTAATATTTTTCCCCTTTGACTTTTACTAAGCCAATTATTATTATTACACAAAGTCAATTTTTTTTTCCTCTCGATACCCCGTGAAATGCGATTCAGAGATTATAAAAATAGACTCGTCTAATTACAGCAAGTTGTTCTCTTGCAAGGCAAAATTATAGTTAAAAAAAGAAAAAAACTCAGAGATAATTGACTCGTTCGACGACAGTAGCGTTCTACTCTTTATAATTCTCTTCTCTCGCGCATAGAATTATAATAATTAACATTTATTAACAACGCGATAACTTACTTTCGTGCGCGCGCAAAAAAAAATAATAAGTGCAATTACATTTGTCAGAGCGAGATTTGTTTTATAGAATTTAATCGAGAATTACGAATCCGCGTTTGTTACCATTGTTTTTTCGTGTTTTTAACAAATCGTATTACGATATCATTACAACCTTTGAGAATCCTATCGAAACCGCCAATATAACCCCGCCGTATCACGCGCGCGGTTTTCAGATACATTATAATTAAACAACATAGTTAAACATTCATTAACTCCAGCAATACGATATCCGTTGTTATTCCAAGGCGCGAGTTGCAACAGAAATTTTTTCGATAATACACACGCACACACGCATCGGTCTCTGACCAATACAAAAAAAATACTGCACAATGTTGCGCGTTAATATTCATTACGAATATCGTTCTCTTTAATTACCGGCACAAAGTATCGAGAAGAGAGTCATCACAATCTTGTCTCACGTAATTCCACGGGTCAGAAGTTGAAACAAAATCAACATGTTTCTCTCCTCGAATCTCTTTCTCTCTCCTTCTCTCTCTCGCGCGCATTCTTCTCTCTGTGTGTGATAAGTTCCTTCGAAAAAAATAGTCCGAGAGTGTTTACCGCCTCGATCACGACTCAAAAATATCAAGCGATTACCGAGTTGCAAATTTATTTCGATTAATTGCTTGTTTTTTTGCCTGTTTTCATGTCCAATTACATTCTTTCTCCGAGTAATCTTCGGCGCGCTTTCATCGTGTCGTGCTTTCTAAATTTTGCGATATACGCACGTAGCTGTAATTCTTTTATATATATATATATAGACAAAACTGATCTAAACTGTGCAATAAAACTGTTTTATATACACGCATATGTGCGACTTCGCAATTAATTTTCTTAACTCAACTGGAAAAGCGCGAACGCTTCCCGCGCGACAAATCGAAACACACTTCATAGAATAAGTTTATGGTGTCTTGCTCTTCTCTCTCTCTCTCTATCTCTTTCTCTCTCTCTCTGTTTCTCTCTTTCATTGTGGCTATTAAAACCGGGCTTGAGGAAAATTACTCGACAGCCAATTAACAGATCCTCTCGCATTAATAACGTCGCGCCGCGCGGTGGTCGGAAGAGGAAAGAGAGAGACCGGTTCGTTGGAAGAACAGCCTTGTATAATAATCTTGTCGTTGCCATCCCTTGTGCGCGAGAGAGAGAGAGAGAGAGAGAGAGATAGAGAGAATGGGATTGGATGCATCTTGGTCGAGGTTGTGCAGCGGCGTTTGAAGAAAGAAAGAAAAGCCCACGATCGGACTCTCCTTCAAGAAGGATACGGCCAAGGACGAATAAAAATAAAAATTAAAATTAAAATTAAAAAAAAAAGAGAGAAAAACGGATACACATCCGTGTTGCGAGAAAAAATGACGTCTGTTGTAAAAGTCGTGTTTCAACCGACCAGACGCGAATTTACATTCACAAAGAAGCGGCTTATTAGCCGTCCGGCGAAGTAGGTAGAGAAGAAAAAAAAATCACGATTTCTCGCGGCCGAGCTCGTTACGCGGCGCATTAATTGTCGCGATTATAATCTGCGCAGAGCGCGGAGCAATAAATATATACAAATGAGTTCCGCGTGACGAGCAATAATAATATTTGCGATCGAAACGGTTTCGTTATCGAAATTGCGAAATATATTAGAATTGATGAAAAATAACGAGCTCTTATCGACAAGTTCTCAATTATACAATCTTTGCGATAACGCGCAAAGGTGATACGCGCGCGCGCGCGCGCTATTTGCCTCGCGCAATTTCACAGCTGATATCTCTGAGTGATTTTTAAATCGGGGACTGTCGTCGAGTTATATCGCGCGACAAAAAAATTCAAATTGTTCCATGAAGATCGCATCTTATTTACAATTGTAACAATCAAACGAGCGCGAGAGATCCCCGCGGAAGATCCCCGTATTATTACGCGTATGTAACATTACGCGCGTTTTGTTTCGCGCGCGCGCGTCGCGGCGGGCATTTATCTCGCCAGACGGTACGACGTATTTCGTAACAGACATTGACATTGCGGTAAAAGAGGGTCGACAGCAGACATATCCGCGGATCATCGACCTCTCGCTTTTCTCTCTTCATCGCACGTGCGTGCGTAAACGCGCGATTTCCCTCACGATTGAAACGCCTTTTCCGTTTCGCGTCGCTCACGTACGACCGAATATTTCAAGATCGTCTTGAGTTCGTCTCGAGAAGAGATACGAGCCGTTTTATCGGTTACAGAGCGTCTCTAAAGATGAATCTCAGACGACCCTGAACACATGGCAAGATTCGATTACGAACAGCTGCGGTCTGACATGCGAGAAAACGCGCTCGAGATGAGGCTAAAACCTCGGGGCGATTTACACGGTAGTTATAGGAAATGCCGTTAATGTCTGAAATTATCGTCGCGCGTCCTTCATTTGTGTTCCACAAGAGGCAATTGCAGTGGGCGAGCGTCGTCGCATACCACAGGGAACGAATATTCGCTCCGATCCGTCGCGCGTCTTTTTGCATTGCATTCTTCGTTGGCGATTGCTGGATGGCAGCATCGAAATGAAATATTTAAGTGTTAAATATCCCATAACTTAAACTAAATATAAAAATAAATAAAAATAAATACACTTAAACCAATTTAAAAAATATTTAGCCACGTTGTATTTTTGCGCGGAGCAACTTTTTTTTAACTATTCAGTAGAGAACGCGAGTCAGAAGTGCAACAGTACTCCGAAAATTATGTCCTCCGAGAGTTGAGAGGTTTTGCCATTTCACAACAGAGTTTGCGACAGAGCGGACACGGACTTCTCGGGAACAATTCCGCAAGACGGAGTCGGCGGCGAAGCATCAATGGGACGAACACTCGCTCGCGCGCGGCTAAAAATAAAGTCGCGGTGCGTCATTCGGAGACCGCGATGTAAGAATGAGTATGTGTGTAAATATATATTCGATTATCGATTCAGCGCCTTCGTCATTTTATCCGCGGAGGTCCACAGTGTCTCTTCTACACGATTGAAAACTCCGGAGCTTGCGTAACACACAAACACACACACATATGTACACACACAGCGCCCCCGCGCGCGAATGTTATTGACGCATATGCGATTATCAGACTTCCGTTTGAGCGAGCTTGGTAATCGGTATTCAGAAAAAAAAAAACACGACGGCAGCGACGACGACCATAGATGCAACAAATTTCGATGTAACATAACGCGATAAACAATTACAAATAGATACAAAAAAAAAAAAAAAAAAAAAAAAAATGCATTTTTATACGCGCGCTGATCTTAGAACAAACAGAGGGTTTTGTGTGTGGAAATCCCTTCTCGTAGAAATGTGTTTCGAATTTAATTTCGGGATCCAATCGGATTTGCGAAAGAAAAAGAAATCTTCTAGATTCCGGCTTGCTGGAAAATCTCATGTACGAATTCTGACCTTAGAAAATTAAATTGTTTTTCTCCTCAAAATCAAATCTCAGTTTTGTAAAAAATTTCAATTCAAAATAAAACCTTTGAAAAATGCGATAAAAATAGTTTCTTATTCGGAATCACGGACGAATGTCCAAATTCATTAAGAGTTTGGAAAATCTAACGGAATGTAATCAGTCTTAGGAAAATTTCCACGCGGGAAAGGCGTGCGATTAACGCATCTTTAGTCGCGCGAGCGCAATTACCGAGAGACGTCGCGATTACCGTGACGTCGCGATAATGAAGCAACGACGCGACGCCAGCGAGTTACGTGTTTCTGACACCAAGAAAGTCTCGAAGTGAAACAACAATGGCAGCTGGTGCACGCCGGGATTTACACGCGCGAATAGGACGAAAGGCTCGGCAAAGGCATCAGCTGTTTTATCTTGCGCGCAGAGAGAGAGCTTCTCTCTTTCGCTTGTTCTAACTGCGAGCAACGGTCGTTATATATTGCGAACGACCGCTTTTACGGCACCGTGTTTCAGCCTCTTTCTCGACGATCAAAGCGCAGTCGCGTATCGCCACGCAAATTTCGTCGTAAAACGCGCAAAAATCTGCCCGCGAAATCTCAGTTTCGTTTTGTTTTTTTGTTTTTTTTTTTTGTTCACGAATTCCCCGAGATTTTTGCAGCCCGTTCCGCGACTAAACACCGAATGACCGATGGCGGTTTGCGCAACGTGGCGCAATAATCGGACCGTTAAATGCACGTAATTGCAAGCGAACAAAATGGAACGCGCGCTCCACGCGGCGTGACGGACGCGCTTGTTTGCGCGACGACGGCGTGTGTGTACTCTGTGCATATATTTTTGCAGCTCGCAACGAACGTTCTAATTACACAAGAGAGGCATCGCGAAACGATGCGAAACTATTTGCCGGAGATATGAATTTTCGCGTTCTCAAAAGTCCTCCCAAGTCTCTCCCTTTCCGGGTCCACTTTCACACGCGTTTTTTTCAAAACGCAAATATCTAAAACTCGATGTAAAATGTTATTCTCGCGAGCACATTTAACTCGATCGAGTTAATTCTATACATCTGTGAATTTCGGATCGAAAAAAAAAAAAAAAAAAAAAAAAAAAAAAAAAAATTCGAGCGCGGGAATATCACACGCGATCGATCAAGTTTCAACTCAGTCTCCACACAAAGTGTAGCCGGTGTACGAACCGAATCAGATTGCGCCCGTGGCTCCGTAAACAACGCGTCAAAGTAGAGACGACGTCATGTCTCGCCACTGCAAACAACATCGTCGTCGTGAAAGATCGACTCCTCGAGAGTTCGATTCCGCTTGTCATCGCGACGTGACGGAACAATTTCAATGAAACGGCGGACTTGCTCGCGCTCTTACAGGTCGAACCAAGAGACGCGAAGCGTCTCTCGATTTCCTCTCAACAAGTGTCGCACGCGATACAATAACAAGAGAGATTCTGTCGCGCATCACAATATAGTTGATATTTCAATTTTTGTTTTTATTTTCACACAAGTAATTGACACAAGATACTCGATTCAAAAACGACGATTCTTCGCGGCGTTTATGTAATGTTACACAACGCGCGAGCGCGTGCAAATAGGTCAGTTGTTGTAATTAAAAATCAACACACAAGGGAGGAGTAACGCGGATGTCGCGTGGTTTTTCACGCGCGCGAGCTGAAGATACGAAATTGTTGCGTATTTAGCAAATCGCGAACTTTATAATCGCTTTTTTGAAGAAACAATTAACTCGGCAACTTGTGCGACGTGTGTCTTATCGACGACGACGACGACGACGCGGGATCGCGTGGCTGAAATTAATTGAAGCAATTTGCGAAATCGCCGACCAATTTTCCGAGCGCCGACTCGCCGACGAACAACTCTCCCACACAATCGGAAAACTCATTTAACTCTATTCGTCGTTTCCCGTATAAATGTCATTAGGAGCAACAATTTCGCCGATCGCGCGTCGTCGGATAGTTTTCGAAAACGGCGAAAACTTATACGCCTAGCGCGATTTTGACGCGCAAACAACAATATCTCGATTGTCACGATCGAAATGAAGAAGAAATAAACTCGCGGCGCTCGTCAGATAATTTTCAATGACCAAAACATTTGTCAAGAAAAACAATTCTATTTGCTTGTAGCTTTATTTAAATTGAGGAAAAGTTTAATAAAAATATACTTCTTAAAAATTACTTGCAACACCAAGAACTGTTAATATTAATAGGTGATTAATATTTGCATGTCTAACAATTGCCTTCAATAAAAATGTCCGGTCACTGGGATATTTGTCTTCCACGAAAAAAACAAAACCGTTTTGCCACGGAGAAGAATTTGCCTAAGGAATTTTTTTTTTTTACAACTACGACCTTTTGTCAACAAAACCGACAAAACCATTCACAGTGGACTCGGCAAATTTTCTTTACCGTCCGCATGGTAAATATTCTGTTTGCTATTTCAGAACTCTTTTTTTTTCTTCCCCGTGCAACTTACTCAGCGCGCATACCTGTTTATCCATTAGTCGCAAATGGCTAAATAAACGGACGGCGTGGCGTCGCCAAAAATGGAGCCAACTAAAGTCGCCGCGCGACACACGATCTGCCGCGGCCGGTCGAATTAAAACTTACTCGACGACGCGAGTTCAACCTAATTAGCCCCGGCCGGGGATCATTAAGCGGCTTAAAACGTTGCACAAAGAGCGTGTATCGATTCGAGCGTACGTGAGCGCGCGCGGCCAATGCGGGTTTATCGAAACGTCGTCGTCGTCGCTCTCTCGCGAAGGAGATCGTCGGAATCCCACGCACGACAACGATTTGTTCCATTAGCATAGCTCTACGTCGTTATCAATTTGTCCGATCGATCGAAGGAGCGGCCGGGAAGAGGGAGAGACTCGCGAAATCGACGCGAAATCGACGCGCGCGCGATGATATTTCTTCCGTATTCTCTCTGCGATTACGTTGCACTTATAAACGAGAGTCATTACACTCTATATAGCTTTTAAGTAGCGATATCGGCGCGGGCTTTTACAGCGCTCTTTCCGCTTACACTCGCCCGTCTCTCTTTGAGACGATCGAATCAACTTTTCTCTGTCTCTCTCTCTCTCTCTCTCTCTCTCTTTCTTCTTCGACAGCTCCTCCCGCGACCTTTCTTTCGAACGCGATAAAACGAATGCCGCGACTTACTCAA